>PVJO010001743.1:0-161834 GCA_004026905.1 Hystrix cristata
TCTTCTGGTTCCAGATAAATTTCATGATTGCCTTTTCTAATTCTGTGAAGTATGTTATTGGAATTTTGATTGGAATTGCATTAAATCTGTATAGTAATTTAGGAAGTATGGCCATTTTCACTATGTTGGTTCTTCCTACCCACGAACATGGGATGTCTTTCCATTGTCTGAAATCTCTTTCAATTTCCTTTTTTAGAGTGCTGTAGTTTTCAATGAAAAGATCTTTTACTTGTTTCGTTAGATAGATTCCTAAGTATTTCATTTTTTTCGATACAATTGTGAACGGAATAACTTCTGTTATTTGTTTCTCAGTGAGTTTGTTATTAGTATATAGGAATGCTATTGACTTTTGGGTATTAACTTTGTATCCAGCTACGCAACTGAATTTAGTTATTAAATCTAGAAGTTTTTTGGTGGAATTCTTGGTGACCCCAAAGTTTTGCACTTCATGCTCAGTATGTAAGGTAGGTGACCTTCCACCGGCACCCACAACACACACTGCAACACTGCAGGCCCTTGCTTTACATTCTCGTCTTGAAATGCTGTTCCTCCCCAACCTGGGAAGGCACCAAGGTGAGACCAGGGACCATTTGGGGGCAAGGGCTCCCTCTCTCCACATGCTCCTCTGTCCCATCAGACTTCACTTGTGAAATACAAATCAAGGATAAAATTTTAAGCATTTAAAGATGAAAGCACAGACCCACAAGCAGTGAACCCCCAGCACTGCCTTCTGAGCAGTATGTCTGCTGGTCACACCCCTACGCTCCATCTCTGAGGTTATAGCTACCCTGAGGGGTCTCAGCCTGATCACTACAGGGCACACCTTTCTTTGTTTCTGAGCTGGCTCAGTCAAATGGAGTCTTGATTTCCTTTTATTACTTCTGGGTTTTTAACAAACGGACGTCCCAGTTTTTCATCCAGTCACAAATGAATATTTTGTCTCCTTTGAAAACTTGCCCTTGAGCTTTTCTGATTCTACTGTCTAGAAAAAGTGGACTTGTCTATACCAGGCCAAGACCTGGGCCTTCGTTACTTCCCACCCTGGTGGCAATCAGGCAGCCCCTGTCCCTGAAGGTGTGCCAGCCTGCCCAGGCAGAGTGTGGTTAATTATTCTCCAGGACCGCAGAGACAGGCCCACTAACTGAGTGTGCCTTTGGTCCCCTGCTCCTGACAAGCATGCCTGAAAGTTAAAATGATTTTTAATAAAGTGGTCAAAAACCTCAGGAGATAGATTAATTTTTATTAATTTCTTAAAAGTGTGATACAATGTGAACTTTTTCCTTCAAGGCAGACCAAGGGGAAGCCCTTGGGTCTTCAGAATACCAAGTGTGGGCCCTCAGTCTGCACACAGTCCAAGACAGTCTGTGGGAGTTCTGGTAGCAGAGAGATAAAGGAGAAAGATTCATTACTAAAATGTCACAGGTCATATGAAAGCCATATTTCTGCTCAGGGGTGCTATAAGTCTGCCTTCCAACATGGGTAGAGTAGGAATCTGTCACAGACCTTTCTTTAGCCATTAAAGACTCTTGAGAGATTGGATGTAGTGGTTATCAACTTAGGTGCTCAAAATAACACACAAGACTCTCTCAAATGCCTGCGTCCAAGACTCACTTCCAGAATCTTATTCATTAGTATAGGACAGAGCCTGGGAAACAAAGTTTCTTAAAATTTACCAAGGTTATTCCTCTTCTGCCAGGCTTGGGAAGTCCTAATTAATTCCAATTCCTCTACCAATGTTATAGATGAGGTAACCGAGCCCTGAGAAGTTAAATTATTTTCCCAGAGTCACACAATCATTTAATGCCAAGTTCTTGAACCTACCTTCCCAAGGAGCCCTTCGGTTATGTTTGATCTCTGCTTTGTGTGCTTGGAACAGACCACAGTGGACGTTTTGTGTGGGAAGATCTATGTGGGTAATTGAAAGGAAGCTAATTACTATTTTGTTTCTAACTCTTTTATAAGGGTTTTGAAAACTTTGTAGAATTATAAAATCTCTATTACTTAATGAGGTTGATTAAACTCAAAAGTTATAAGCAGGAAGAGGTCTTTGTAAAATTACATCCTAGGTTAAAAGAACCATTTTCCGAGCCCTTCCAGATGCTTTGTGGCACTCAGCCATCAATTCTCAGGCTTGACAGGTCTCACAAAACAGCAATGAAACCAGCACTTTTCAGAGACAAACTGACATAGGAAGGAGACATTCAGAGCTGACAGTGAGCAAAGGATTCTGACCTCCTTCTCGGTACCAAGCTGTATCCTGTGAGATTGCAAGCCCAAAGGCCAGTGCTGGACCTGGCAGCTCATTAGAACAACTCATAACTTTTAAAAACTGCCTCAGAGAACAATAATAAGATGGCCCATCAGCAGACGTGTGTGGTTTCTCAAAGACTCATCTTTATCTAGTGCTCCCTAGATCATTTTGGAAAGGAAGCTGAGCTTGATTACAGACTAGCTTATTTGCTTACTAATCATCTCTTCAATTAATGCTGAGCCGACTAGTGGGCCAAGTACGTGTAGCCTAATTAAGGATGTGTGTTTAAACCTCTCAAGTCATCACATAATTCTTTTCAGATTTTCCCTTGCTATTTACTCTGCTTATTAGAGCAGGTTGAGCCCCATATTATTGTTTTGATATAATTTAGGTAGTTATTCCTAGCCCTTATTTTCACACTAACAATTGGAAGCCTTACTCTCTGAGCACTGTGGGTGCAGGTAGGGGCAGTGAAGAGGGAGAGGAGGCCATCCGAAGCAGGACTTCTGTAACCTTGTACTGTACTCTTAGAATGCTCTGGGGATTGGGTTTGAGATTTTAAAAATTGCCTGTCTTGGTATCATTTAAATTTGATCTGGAGATCATTGACTGACACATACAAAATAGTAAATTAAATGAATCCCTCTTCTAAAAAAAAAAAAAAGGAAAATGCTAATCACTAGACTGGGTCTAGCCAGCAGCTTTACAAAAGTGTGATAAGGTTTGTGAGAGGTTTTGCTATTACTTCACTGATTTCCACTTTCCCCATTACAGTCTCAGGGCTACTGAACTGGTGATACCTTTAGGCAGTCTTCTTTAAATTGAGAATAAAACTAGGATATATCATGCATATTTCCAATCTTACTCGTAGATCTATAAAGAAGGAAAAACCAGTCAAGAAACCATCCCATCCTCCTTGCCTTAGAAAATTTTATGCTAAATAATTCTGCCAGAAAATTCATAAAGTACTGTCTATGACCTGTTCATATGCTTAGTGAAGTTCTAAATTATTTCCTAATCTTTAGGTTTCATTTATTATCATCTATCCCTTCTATAAGACCTGATATCAAACACTGAGAAATTGTTAAAACAATATGGTATGTTCACTTCCAAAGTTTTGTGGGTCGTCAAACTAAATAACAGAGAACGCGATTCCAAATATTTTCTTTCCTGGGAGATTGTACATCTATTAAACTATCCTAAGTACTAAACCCTTGTTGCAAAAGAAGAGGCTCCATGGAGTTGGGAAGTTGGTATCAGCAGAATTATCTCAGCAGTCTGATGTGACCTACTCCACTTGGCCACAGTTTTAATTACAAGTGTCCCTTTCGAGTGTGGCTATAAAGATTTAAGAAATGCAGTGATGCTTGTTGTATTTCATAACAAAAAGGACAATGGGGCAAATTTCCCTCTACAGCCTTGAAAGAAAGACATCAAAGATGCCGTTGAAATAGATTTAATAATGGTAAGTCCATTGTTCAGAACAAACACCAAGTGATTATTGCCATGAATTAACCATGGCTGGGCAGTGACGGGGAGAGGATTTGTTGGTTAACATTTCCAAGAGTGTACCCACACTTATTGTTCTGTATCTTGGGTACAATTTCATTTAAACATTCTCGTTCAGACAGCTGGGCAAAGTTACAAGGGCAAAATTTAGGGCTAAAGAGATGACTGACAAATTATTAGAGCTCTCTACAAAAGCCTTAGTTTGAAATGCCGAAGGGAGAAGTTTTTCAAAGAAACAGCCCCCATGTGTTCTAAGGAATAATGGTTGCTTCCCGGCCTTCCAGCCTTCGCCCACTGTGGATGCAACAAAGCAAAAAGGGTCTGTCTGGTGATGGTGCTACCTCTGAACTCTAGTGACATTGAAGAGTGGAGAGTAACCCTTCAATGATGAAGTACCAAGAATAGCTTCAGTTAAAAAGAGGGGGGCAGAAAATCACCAGCTAAACAAAAAAAAAAAAAAATACGGCACCAGGCAGAGCTAAGCCTCCAAGATTTTAGTTACCAAATCCACTGCCATTCAAATGAAAGAAAATCTGTAGCTTTATAATATACTCTCACTCATAGAACTTAATTTCCAACTTTATTGTTTGGAAACCAAAATACATTTTTTTGTGAAAATAAGGCTGGATGCACATAGACCTCCACAACACCTTAGAATGAATCAAATAATGCAGTTTCAACTGAATCTAGCTTCTGGTTTTTTGTTTTTTTTTTTTTTTTTTTTTTTTTTTTTTTTTTTTTTTTTTTTTTTTTTTTTTTTACAAATCATGCTGAAAGCCAGTCACCCATCATGTGCTGGCTTCCTGCTGCCAGGAAGGTACGCTAATGACAGGAAGGGAAAAAGACAATAATTCCAGATGGAAATAACTTACTAGAACTAAGTTTCTGTCTTGAAATGATAAATTGGGGACCTGAAGCCAGTAGTCAAGGAAACGTACCTTTTATAAAGATTAACGCCTAGTCGGATATGGTGGCATACACCTCTAATCCCAGCTGCTTGGAAGGCTGAGGCAGGAGAATCCTTTGTTTGAGGGCAGCCTGAGCAATTTAAAAATTGAAAGAAAATCTCAAAATCAAAAAGAAAAACGACTGGGGATGTAACTCAGTAGTAAAGTGCCCCTTGGTTTAATCTCCAGTACAAAAAAAAAAAAAAAAAAAAAAAAAAAAAAAAAAAAAAAAAAAAAAAAAAAAAAAAAAAAAAAAAAAAAAAAAAAAAAAAAAAAACAAAAGGTACCTGCACAAGTCACCCGCCAGATAATTGCAGCTGGAGACCAGAGCTATTGTGAAAGTCACGCTTGTTAAAGAGAGGGTTGCACATAGGAGTCACACTCTAGTGAATGTAACCTTTATCTGATTTTCATTAGATTTTGTGGCCATACATGTTTCAAAATTTCATCTATACAGTATCCTGAGACGTGGTCAAGATCGCCCCGCTTAACAAAACAGGATGCTCCAACTGGCCTGATGACAGCGCCAGAGTGTGTAGCTGCAAATGTCTATGAAGCCTCTAACTAGGAGCGTCACGTCAGATTAAGGCTCATGTGACCAAATTTAATATGAACATTAAGATTTCTTGTTATTTGGAAGGTCATCCCTTAACAATTAATAGACTCACAAGTGGATAGTCAAAATTGCTTATCCTGACAACCAAAATCGACCCTAAATCCAAATCACATTGACCATTTAACAGGAATTGATTAATTGCTCTGGGCAACCAGTTCTGAGTGTGAAGCTGCTGATTTAGCATGTGCATTAAGTGTTGTGTTTCACACGCCTGGGAAGCTTACTGAATAGCCTGATTTTTATGGGCATACTAATATAAAATTGAAGTCTTCAGATAACCTCAAAATGTCATTTTGTCCTTTGATTTTAATTATCCTCTTAGCCTCACAATCATTTACAAATAGTTTCTAAGTAACAACCACTGAAAAAGAGAAAAAGTAGCAAACTGATTCATTCACATCCTTTATCTTGCCTTTTATTCTTCAAAAGAAGACACGGCAAATCATAAATAATGGGCAACATCCCATTCTCAGAGTCACTGAGTATTTGTGATGTTTGTCAGCTTGTAGGTGGTTTGGTGTGGTCTATAGTCAAACAAACATTCCTGTGTGAAAGAATAGTCCTGGTCAAAAGGGGTAAGAGTAATGGAGACAGGTTGAATAGCTTATCAGCAGGTGCACTTTGACATTTATTGTGGCCTAATTTTTCCCGTGATTTCCTTCATGTCCTCTTGGATTTGCATGGAAAATACTGAGTGCTCTTTCTTCCATTGGGCTGGATAGCAAAGACACATGGTCCTAGTTTTTTGTTCATTTGTTTTATTGTGTGTGCATGTGTGTGTGTGTTTGCTACTATAACAGAATACCTGAAACTGGGTAATTAATAAAAAATAGAGGTTTATTTCTGACAGTTCTAGAGGTTGACAAATCCCAGGCCAAGGGCTTGTCTCTGGCAGGGTCCTTCTTCGTGCCTCATCCCACTGAAGAAGGTGGGAATGCAGGAGTGTGTGTGTCTTGAGGGAAAGAGAGAAGGGGACACAAACTCATTAAACCATTCATGATGGAACCATCAAGACTTAATCATGCCCTACAGGTGCCACTGTTGCACAGATGATTAAATTCCCAACATGTGAACTTTGGGGCATCCCATTCCTATCATGGCACCCACCATTCAGGCTCTTTGGTCTGGGGAAGAATTATACTGCTTGACCCATGGGAGCTGGTTGAAAATCAGAACCTCAAGCCCCACCCCAGACCTACTGAATCAGAAGCTGCATTTTTTGACAGGGTTATCTGGCGAGTTATGTGCATGTTCAAGGCTGAGGAACACAGCCTGGTCTACAGCCTCAAGTGTTAACAGTAGCCCTAATGACATGGCTTTAGTAAGTGATTCAATGGTGGTGGGAAAACCACCCTGGGGGATCCCAGGCAGGCTTCTGTCCTGAGTCTCCATCCTCATCTGTAAAGCAAAAGAGTTGACCTAGATGATCTCTAGAGTCCCATGATTGCTTAGATATCCCTGAGTTGGTTTTTTTTTTTTTTATTTTTAAAACTGCACCTACTTCACAGCCAATGCTGAAGGCCTACGGAAAAACACAATCAGGTCCAACCAGATATCTCTCTCTCAAAGTCTTGCAACAAGGGAGATAAAACATCACATGGAAGAAGCAACTGGACAACGGTACCGCTCTGGGCTTGATTGATAACACTATCACATCAGTATGGGCTTATTTTCTTAGGAAAAGTCACTTTGAATTAAACAGAGCCTTTGAAAAATTAGGATGATTTCTGCCAGTGAAAGAGAAGAGATTGCATTATCTAGGGTTTGGGAAACAGCATTAGCCAAATGCACAGCAAAGTGGGGAAACTTCTCAGTAGGAAGGGTGAGGCCACATTATGGGGGATCCTAATTGCCAGAATGGGAAGTTCACATATACTGTGATGATTTGAACTAAGAAATAATACAATCAAAGAGGGATTGGAGAAAGAAGTCGGCCTGCTGGTATTCATTAGAGAGCTCAGGGCTAGAGAAGTCAGTAAGAGGCTGTGGCCTTAATCCAAATTGACATCCTTTAAAAAGAAAGTGTTTTTAAAATGGCAGGAAAAGAGAGAAGGGCCTAGGTGAGAATACCATTTTGATAAATAGATCATTAAAACTTACAGACAACTTGGTTATAGGTAAAGGGAAAGGAGGAATAGATTTATTTTTGAGGTCAAGAGAAAGGGCTCTTGAGTGTGAATCCTATCATCATCCCCTTATAGCAATGTGAACGTGAAAATGATATGAATCCTCCTGTCTCCACTAGCAAAATGTGGGTGATGCCAACTACTTTATTCCTGCAAGTAGTACATAAAATGGAACATGTAAAGCATGTAGCTTGCATATGCCTGAAGCATAGTAAACAGTCTTATGCAACATAGTAACACTTTAGCCAGTAATGGTCACATAGACAATGGTGGTCCCATAAGATGAAAGTGAAAAATTCCTGTCACCTAGTGATGTCAAAGAAGTTTTAATGCCATAGCACAAAATAGTATTCACATATTTGTGATGATCTTGATATAAACAAAACTACTGTACTGCTAGTTTTGTAAAAGCATGGCACTCACAATTACATATACTACATAACACTTGATAATAAACAACTGTGTTACTGGTATATGTATTTACTATACAGTCA
Organism: Hystrix cristata; assembly: GCA_004026905.1. Classification (NCBI taxonomy): domain Eukaryota; kingdom Metazoa; phylum Chordata; class Mammalia; order Rodentia; family Hystricidae; genus Hystrix; species Hystrix cristata. The sequence goes on from PVJO010001743.1 coordinate 7,944, forward strand.
TTATTTAAAAAAACAAAAGTTTACCGTAAGACTGCAGTAAGTTAATGTATGCACATCTGGTCCCTGGTATTAACTTTGAAATATTAATACCATTTTCTTCTCGCCTATGCAAGAAACAGACTTCAGAATGCTATAACTTCGATTACTTCTGTCTTATTTATATACTGCATTGCTCAGTGCTATAGTTTATCCCATTCTACCATGAAATAGGTATAGTTATTATCACCTTATATTTTTCATCCAATGCTTTTATGGATTTACCATATAATCACTGATGTCCCAGTTTACCATCCCAACCTTATATCCCAGATTTTCCCTATTGGATTATGAAAGTTCTGTCTATTGTATATACTTTAAAATTTGCTTCAGTGAAGTCAGCTAGAGATAAACTCTCTCAGTAACGATCTCATTTTGGAAGATATTTTTGTCTGAATACGGGACTTCGGACTGGCAGAATTTGTCCTGGCACATTGAAGATCCTGGTGTTGGCTATGCAATTGAAGAACAGGCCTTCAGTCTAATAACCTTCTTTCTAGGTGATCTTTACTTCTGTTTTTTAGGGGTTTTCCTCCCTCCCTCTGGTGTTACCTGTGACATATCTTTGAATTAGGTTCCTTTTTATTTATCCTGCTTAGGATTCATTGAACATCTTGGACCTGAGAATTGGTATCCTTCAATAATTCTGAGAAATGCCCAGGCAGCATTTTTCCTTATTTCTATTTAGAATTCTAATTATCTCCTCCAACGGTCTTCATTTTTCTTTTTATGTTTTCAATTCCCTTATCTCTTGCATCTGGTTTATTTTTTGGACCTATTGTCAGTTTATCTGTGCTGTAGTATAATTTAACCATTGTAATTTCCATTTAAGTTACTGCATTTAATTTCTAGAAGTGCATTGTATTCTTTTTCACATGTACATGATGATTCCTCATAGTTTCTTATTCTTTACATAGTCTTCTTGTTTTATAGCATACTACACATAGTTATTTTGTATTCTGTGATCATCTCAGTATCTTTGAGAATGTCACTCTGCTGCCTATTGGTTCTGTTGATTCACATTCATACTGCTTTATTTCCTTGTGTAGTTTGTGATTTTATGTTTACTTTATTACCACGGAATGCTTATTTTCCCGTGGGAATGATTTCAAACCCAAGTTGATGACACATTCCCACTCAGAGGCTCCACAGTGCTTCTACCAGTTCTCAGGAGCCATCACTTAGAACCATTTTACATTAAACACTGTTTGGCATGTCTCAAACCACACTGACAGTACCAGCATGGACCACCATCTGTGTGAGGAAAAATAATCAGGAGGACATTTTTCCCATCCACCCATTGTCAAGGTCGAAGTGGGCAAGTGTGCTTGCTGCCTTCTTCAACACATCACCTTTATTTTTAATTCCTTATGCTTGAGGGAGGAGTCCTTTAAAATATCCCAGCTTTATGTAGGGTCCTCTATATAACTGTCCCCCACCCCGAATAAAGCCATTAAATCAGACACTCAACACACCCAGAGGTTTGAGCCATTCTTCCTTTGGTGTCCCAAACTTCCCAAGGCTTCAGCTTCTACTTTGGAGGTTAAGCAGTCCTTCTGTTATGGAAACTCAGCAATACATTCAAAGGACTTGCTAGATTTTTAATATTGTAGTTGTTTCTAGTTAGAAGTGGAACTCTTTATATAATTACACTAAGATTTAACTAGGCATCTATGTATATGATTATACAGCTGTTCATAATTGTATTTATAGCATTTCAGCTATTTAGACTTACTGTAATTTTATTTCCAGTTGCATTTGGTAAAACCTTGATATCTGTTACATACTTTAATTTTTCAACTATTCTATAGGAATAAGTAGCATGTTGTCACTTATCTTTTAAAACTAAAGACAGCATTTAGTGTGTACCATTATCACAGATGTAAATATAATCTGGTGTTACCTTAAATTTTTCATTGAATTATGTAGAATCATAGAATTTTTCAAAACCTCTCAAAATAATAAGATCACAAAAAACAAAGACTCAGTTATAATCTGTATCTGGTTTTATTTAAAGAGATTACTTATATTGAAAAATATTAGAAAAATTTGATTTGTGCAAATGTAAAAACTGGTAAAATCTAAACATATTTCCTTTTTAAACAAAGAACTCCTTACAGGAAAATTGTGCTTAAAATATTATTAGAAAATCAAATCATTTTCAAGCTTGCAATAACTCACCATTTCTAGAAAATGATGAATCTCTTTATCCATGAATGCTCTTTTGGTAAAGGAAATGATCGCCCCTCTTATAAAAAATCTGGCTTCACATAAGACATTTCATTCAAGTAGTGACATGCATAATTATGGTCAGTGAAGACAAGCAGCCTAACTGATACGCTTGCTTCTTCCAGTATGTGCGAGTATCTTTTGATACGAAACCTGATCTCCTCCTACACCTGATGACCAAGGAGTGGCAACTGGAGCTCCCCAAGCTTCTCATCTCTGTCCACGGCGGCCTGCAGAACTTTGAACTCCAGCCCAAACTCAAGCAAGTCTTTGGGAAAGGGCTCATCAAAGCAGCAATGACAACTGGAGCGTGGATATTCACAGGAGGGGTGAACACAGGTAACTGGAAAGAGACCGAAAAGGCAACATGAGGCCATGAGAATGTTATGCCTAAGATGATTGTCTACGAACAGTGAATGTACTTCCGTTTCCCCACCTCATCCTACCCACAAGCGCTCACAGGCATTGTTCTTGCTTCCCACACTGTTCTCTCAGCTTCCATCACCTTAGTGCTAACCCACAGTTATTTCCCAACTAAGAATTACTATAGATAAGAAATGGGTTTGTTGTAAGCATGACTAATGGAATTTCACAGAACTGTCAGTACAGACTTGTATATAAACATTCGGTTATTTGTTTTTGTAGTGCCAGAGACTGAACCCAGGGCCTCATGCATGCTAGGCAAGCCCTCTACCATTGAGCTACCCTTTAGCCTCTAATAATAATTTAAAGAATTTCTTCTGTTTTAAATTAGAAACTGTGCCTCTGTTCTTTAAGTGATTTCAAGTTTGATGCCAAATAACTTCAACTTTTGTAAATTGCATGACAATTTATATCCCAGAAAGAAATGCTAAGTCAGGTTATCATGTGATATATATGTATTTTTCCCACAGTACTGGGAATTGAACCAGTGGCCCTGTACCGTAATACAGCTCCAGCCACACACTCGCTCAGACAGAGTCTTGCTAAGTTGCCTAAACTGGGCTCAAATTTGTGATCCTCCTAGTTCAGCCTCCCAGAGTGCTGGAATTACAGACATGTGCCACCATCCCCAGATAATGTGTTTATTATTTAAAATATTTCATTAAACCAAACTGTACATTCAATGCATTTAATCTTGGGAGAAAGTTATCACCACTCCCTTTAGAATGATGGAGAGGTCACTACTTTAAAAGACAAGATTAATAACCTCTGTCTTTGGTTTTAGGTGTCATTCGCCATGTTGGAGATGCCTTGAAGGACCATGCATCTAAGTCTCGAGGGAAAATATGCACCATCGGTATCGCCCCCTGGGGGATTGTAGAAAACCAGGAGGACCTGATCGGAAGAGACGTAAGTCCCGGGGGCTGCCCCTTTGCCATGGGAGTAAAATTAGTACTTATATCTTACACAGTATCGTACGTATTTGGTACTCACCCAACAAACTGAAATTTATGTTAGGAATTATGTATTGGATGAATAATTCTTTCCCAAATCTAGGTAAAGCCTATGTCAATTCCTTCAATCCATTTGACAATATGAACTCACTGATACAGAAACAAGGACTCTCCTCACTGTGGGCTCCAGGTGCTTTATTATTCAAGTGTCCTTCACCCAGCTCAGGAGAGCTACAGAAAGGTTTTTCCCATGTAATCTTATAGCATTTCTGCTTGGCCCTTCTTTACTAAGTGCTTGAGGAAAGTGTGGGCACGGTTGTATTATTTTCCATTCTAATGCTCGAGGCTACACTTTGACCAATAAGTTGACACTTTTACCAGAAATCCAGAGCACTGGGTCCCAATTTTTTTTTTCTGAGCCACCATCTTATTTCTGTTCCATTCCATGGATCTCTTTACCAAAAAATTGAGGGGATGGAGGGGAGTCACTACCAGCCTGCCTTCCTTAGGGAATTTTTCTGTCCTACCAACCACAAAGGTTTCCCTTACATATGCAAACAAATTACTATGCTTTTAAATGAATGTTAATTTTAAACTAGAAGTTTATTTCCTTGAGAATCAGAATATACTAAAATGACCTCAGCACCAAAAGAAGTTAATAGTGCTTTTTATTAACACATAATTATTTATAAGGTTATTTATTGTTCAGAAGTTATTTTGAAATGTTATTAGCTTCAGGATCTCTATTGGAAATTCTATTTACTATTCAACTGGAGCAGGGGTGTTTTAGAACCTTCTTGTGCAGATAAACTGAGTAGTTGTTACCTGACTGTTTCTGTCCAAGATAAAGTAATGGAATGATAACCTCACTTGCCTAAGCATTTGCAGAAAGCATCGCCCTTCCACAGTAAGTGTCAGCTTCTTCTTCCTGTGATGGAAGAACAGGATGCCCCCATTCCTGTACTGCCTGCCGAGTCAGTGGGTCTAACTTCACCACTGTGCCCAAAGTCAGAGCTATCCAGTGGAAAGGCAGGCTCGAAAAACATTACAGTGTGTCTTTATCCACCTTATACACCAGATCTGGCAGCATGCAACTTCTGGCTCTTCCCCAGAGTAAAATATTTTGAATAGATTCGGAACATTAGGAAGCCAGAAGAGCACAACTAAAGACACTCAAGAAAGAAGACTTCCAGAACTACTTCACAAAGTGGCAAGAATGATGGGATAAGTGTGTTTGAAGGAAGGGGGAAGTATTTTAAGGGTAATTAATGGTAATGTGTCTTTTACTGTAGCAATTTTTTTTTTTTAGTTTAAACACATGTGGTATTTTTTATCAACTGTAAGCAACCTTAGCAACCAATCCCAAAAAAATCAATATGGATTAAATACCTGACAAAGAATTTTGAAGTGATTATTTTAAAAGTTCAATGAGATCCAAAAGAATACAGATAAACTATTAAATGAAATTAGGAAGCTAATACAGGATATGAATGATAAATTCAGCAATGAGACAGATTTTGACAAAAACACAAACAAATCTTGGATATGAAGAGTTTAATAAGTCAAACAGAAGCAGAGCAGAAAACTTCAAAAGATTCGATCAAACAGAAGGAAGAATATCTGAACCTGAAGACAGGTCTTTTCAAATGTCTCATTCAGACAAAAAAAAAAAAAAAAGAATGAAGAAAGCATTGAGGACCTTTGGGACACCACTAAATGAACGGATACCTGTACTTTCAGAATACTTGATGATGAGGAGAAAAATGAATGGCATAGAAAAACTATTCAATGAAGTAATAGCAGGAAGCTTCCCTAATCTCGAGAAAGATATGGACATCTGTGTATAGGAAACTTATAGGACCCCAAGCAGACATGACCAGAAAAGAGCTTCACCACAGCATATTATAGAAAACTGTCAAAGATAAACAAAATTGACAAACCTTTAGCTAGACTAACCAAAAACAGAGAGAAGACCCAAATAAATGAAATTGGAGATGAAAAGGGAACCATTACAACTAATTCCATGGAAATACAAAGGATCACTAGGGATTATCATGGCAAACAAACTGGAAAACTGGAAGACATGGACAAATTTCTGGGCATAATCTTAAACCATGAGGACATAAAATACCTGAATAGACCAATAAGAATAAAGAGAGTGCATCAGTAATTTCAAAATCCCCCAACAAAGAAAAGTCCAAAAACAGGTGGCTTCGCTGCTGAATTTTACTGAACCTTTTTTCTTATCATACTGGGAATTGAACCTAAGGCTTTTAGAGTGAGCTACATCCCCAGCCCTATTTTCTTTTTTATTTTTAGACAGGATTTTACTAAATTGCAAAGTTTCCCAGGCTGTGCTTGAACTCGTGATCCTCCTAGCTCTGCCTCAAAAGTACTGAAGTTATAGGCCTGCACCATGAATTCTTTTCAAGAACTAATGCAGGCCATTCACTCATCCTGTAACATCTCCATCGTCTTAGCCGCTTGGAAGACTGACTCAGGGAGATTGCAAGCTTGGAGCCAGCCTGGACAACTTAACAAGACCTTGTCTCAAAATAGAATTTGAAAAAGAACTGGTAATGTAGCTAAGCAGTAGAGCATTTTCCTGGCATACACAAGGCCCTGATTCAATCCCCAGTACAAAAGGAAGAAAAGTAATGAAGAAGGAAGAAAGGAAAGAAGAGAACTAATGCCAATTCTTCTCAAACTATTAATTGAAAGAGAGGGAACCCTTTCAAATTCCCTGTTACAAAAAAACTATAGACCAATATCCCTGATGAACACATATGTAAAAATCCTCAACAAAATGCTAGTAAATTGAATCCATCACACCCAAGAGATCATCCACTAGGATTAAGGTTATTTTATTACTGGGATAGAAGGATGGTTCAAAATAGTCAAATGAATAAACATAATATATTTACATCAACAGAATTAATAAAAGTCATATGATCAGGCTAATCGATATAGAAAAAGCATTTGATAATTTAATATCCCTTCATGATAAAATCTCTGAACAACCAAGGGTTAGAAGTATCATTCTTCAAAGTGTATGACAAGCCCAAAGCCAACATCACACTGAACAGGGAGAAGCTGAAGGCCCTCCTGTGAGGTCAGGAGCTAGACAAGCCTGTCCACTCTCACCACTCTTGTTCAGTATGACAGTAGAGGTTTTAGCCAGAACATTAGGCAAGAAAAAGAAAGAAAAGGATATAAATGGGCATGGAGAAAGTCAAACTATACCCGCTGGCAGAGGCTATGAGTCTCTGTACAGAAAAAATTAAACTCTCTATAAAGAGAGAAAAAAAAAACCTACTAGAGCTGATAAATGAATTCCATAAAGTAGCAGGATACAAAAATCAGTAGCTTTTCTGTATACCAATAATGAATTTGTTGAGAAAGAAATCACGAAACCAATTCCATTCAGTGTCAGAAGGAAAGAAGGCAGGCAGGAAATGAAAAAGCTATATAATAAAAACCACAAAACACTGATGAAAGAAATTGAACAAGACAAAAAGATGGAAATGCCCGTCACATTCATGGATTGGAAAAATTAACACTGTTAAACTGTTCAGACTTCCCAAAGTGATCTAGAGATTCAGTGTAAATTCTAATCAAAATATAAAGGACATTCCTTCATGGAACTTCCAAAAACAATCATAAAATTCATATGGACTCACTGAAGACACTGAATGGCCAAAACAGTCCTGAGCAAAAATAATAAAGCTGGAGGTGTCTCAGTACTTGATTTCAAGACTTACTACAAAGCTATATTAACAAAAACAGCATGGTAGTGGCATAAAACCAGGCACACAGGCCACCAGAAGCGTAGAGATTCCAGAGGTAAACCCAGACATCTGTAGCCAAAGTTGCCAGAAACATACTCTGGAGGAAGACCAGCACAAACTGGTCAAACAAAACAGCTTCTGCATAGTAAAAGGAAATGCTGAACAGTGAAGTGAGAACCTGTAAAATGGAAGAAAATGTTTTCCAACTATTCTGAATATACACATAAGGAACTCCAGAAAATTAACAAAAAGACAAGTAATCTAATAAAAAAAAAATAGACAAATAACCTAAACAGACACTTTTCAAACAAACAAATGGCCATCAACTATGTGGAAAAATACTCGATAGCATTAGTCACTGGGGAAATGTAAAGCTAAATAAACTACAATGAGATACCATCTCACCCCAGTTAGAATGACTGTTACCAAAATGAATAACAAATGTGGACAAGGATATGGAGAAAAAGGACCTATTACACACTACTGGTGAGAATATAAATTAGCCCAGCCATTATGCAGAACAGTGTAGAGGTTCCTTAATAAGCTAAAAATAAATCTACCATATAATCCAGCTAGGTCACTTCTGCATATACATCCAAAGGGAATAAAATCAACATGCCAAGGAGATAATCTACATACCTGTGTTTATTGTGGCACTATTCACAGCTGCTAAATTATGGAATCAGCCCAGGTACTCACCCACCAAATAAACTGAAAAGAAAAATATAAAATGTATATCAATAAAATTCATCCATGAGGAATGAATGGAACTGGATGACAAGACATTATGTGAAGTGAAATAAATCAGACACAAAAAGACAAGTACTGCACATTCTCTCTCATATGTGGAAGCTAAAAATAAGCTATTCTGACAGTAAAACAGTGATTACTAGAGATGGAGAAGAGGGGAGTGGCAAAAGGGAGGCTGGATTTGGTCAGTGCTGCAGTACACACATATGGAAATACCATACAGCCCCAGTCATATGTATAATCAATACATTAATAAATAATTTTAAAAACTAAAACTAAAATACAACTTTCTGCCCTTTAAAAAAAGAAAAAGTGTCAGGTTGGAGAATGCACAGGATAAACAGCTGTAACATGGTTTTTCAGTAAATCTTTGACCAAGATTGATTGAATTTTGACAACTCTGGTACCTTGTTTCCTATGAATATATGCACAGGATTTCTTGGGCTCTTGTGTAATAATAGAGTTTGCTTTTAAAATTGCAAATTAGAGTAAAAAGACTGTTGGTGTTTAATATTTATGACATACTTTAAAATAGTGTTCACTATTCTAACACAGTCATTAAAAATTAATGATGATTGTAAATTATCATACAAAGAGATACGTAAATAAAATAGTCCCCGATGAAAATCCCCCTAAAAGTCACCAAATTAGAAATGTTGTCTGATAACCTTTTTAAGTAATTATAGGAATTTAGTTAGGATAAATCTATTGCCTTCTATCCATTTCCTCCCATTGTATATATTCAAGCTCACATGTAATAAGCATAAAAAAAAAGAAACCTGTTGGCATCAGATACCAGTAGCAGAAAAAAAAAATGTGTTATTTAAAATCTTACTACTTCAGGATTCTACCAAAATGTAATCAATTATCAAAAAAAATGTAATCAATTGAAAAGTATTGCATTCTTGAATAAGTTCATCTCTGTAGTCTGAATAATTTTGAAATGGTACAAAACAATGTCAGTGAGATCTAAGGAAATTATTTGAAATAAGTATAAACTCAAGGATAAAAGATTTCATTTCTCATAACTGATATTACAGTATGTTTAATTCTGAACTGATGGAAAATATGTATCATTTTACTCTTGAGGGGCTGGCTCTCAAACTAGCACTTTTAGAAGCTGAATGTTCACGTGTTACTAGAGTTGTTGAAAGAAAGTAGCAAATGCAGCAATTGCTATTCATCTTGGTTCTCGAACACCCCTTCAGAATGGTACTACAAAACAAATGCTAGTCTTAAACATAAAGTTAATTTGCCTTGGGACTTCCAGTCTCGAGTACTCACCTCCCTTCCCATCTTATCTTCCAGCAAGACTGAGTTACTTGAGGGAATTATTCTCAGTACTCAGTTTAGAGCCTCAAACTTAATAGATACTCAATAAATACTGCAGAATATGGATGAGGCATGATGAAATGTAGGCGTCCTGGAAAATAAACATGAAAAAAGTCATGACAAATCTACCTGATTTTGAGCTTTGTGATAACTGCACCTGTAGTACATTCTCCTGACTAAACAGGGCATTTTTAAACCAAGCAGCTGAATCTGAAATTATTACTCATGTGGCAATTTGAAGCAGGAGGCATGCAGTGACGGTTTGGCTGTTGGGGCAAAGCAATGTAGAATCTGAATAGAACTTTCTCTAAATACTTTGAAACATGCATGATCTACCAACTGAGTGACAGAATTCATCTCAATGTTTTCAATGTAAGTCCTTTCCATTCTGTTGAACCAAATCCTTTCCTTCTTTTCTCAATATGTCAAAATGAAAGGCTTTGGTGGGGAATACTGCCATCAAGTGTGCAACAGCTTGAATGTGCCGCCTCCTAAACTTCATGTGTTGAAAACTTAATCCTTGGGCGATAACAGAGTTGCAAAGAGTTGGGACCTTTTGAGGTGATTAGCTCCTGAGGGTTCTGCCCTCACCAATGGATCAATGCCTTTCAAGAGCGGGGTCCCTAGAAAGGATGAATTCAGTCCCTTCTCTCATTCTCTCCTGTGCACTGTCACCCTTTCTTTGTCCTCTGCCGTGGGATGATGCAACTAGAAGATCCTCACTAAATATGGCCCCCTCGATCTGATCTTTGACTTCCCAGCCTCCCAAGCTGTGATGCAACTAGAAGATCCTCACTAAATATGGCCCCCTCAATCTGATCTTTGACTTCCCAGCCTCCCAAACTTCTGTTCATTGTAAATGGCCCAGGTGTGGCATTCTATTACAGCTGTACAACATGGACTAAGATGCTGAGATGGTAATGATATTTTGTTCTACCTCTTAGATCTGGGGGGAAAAAAAAAAACCCTGTTTAAATTATTTAGGTTAACTCCACTTCTGTGATTTCCCATTTATTCCTGCTGTCTCTTTCCTCTCTCACAAGCCATATTTCTACCAGATTTAGCACAAGGCTCACTTCGCCCAAGACATATTCTCTAACTCCACTCAGAACATCATATCCCTGGCTGTAACTGTCTTTCCCAAATTTCTTAGCCTGTTGGATTTATATAACAAAATATCATACAGTTCTTAACTTTTTATTTTTACCAAGAACATGTATTGGTACATTGTATACATAATGATCATAATCAACATGGTTATCTTGTACCTGTACATACATGATACATCTTGGTTTTCCCCCCTCTTCCCCCCTTCCCTTCCCCTCCCTTCCATTCACCCACCCCTTGCTAGTGATTCTGTCTCCTCACATGACAGAAGGGACTAGACTCTCTCTGGGGTTCCTTTCATAAGGACATTACTCCTATATTCGAGGATCCCCCCTTAGGACCAATTACTTCCCAGAAGTCCTACCTCTAAAACCATCATTTTGGGGGTTAGGATTTCAACATATGAATGGGGGAGGCAAGAACATTTAGTCCATTCCACCAACTTAATTAAAGATTTGTTTCATTTGTTGTTAATCCCTATCATAATATTTTGCGTGAACATAGTCCACCGATATGACACTTAAACACTGTAAGGTTTCATTTCTTCATTTACGAGGATAAAAATACTTGCTCTATCATCATACAGTTTCTATGAAAATAATCATAATGATGGTAATCAGAATTCACTGAGCTCCTGAGTATGCTGTATACTGGCATGTACTAGCCTTATAAGATTTGTATTACACACTTTTTATATTTAAGTAAATGAAATATGGACTAGAACCCAGATCTCTCCATCTCCAAAGACCATCCTTGTAACTTTGTCAAAGACAAAGAAAATATTTAAAAATATTATGTGTTTATTGTTAGGTAAGATATCAGCAAGTAACTTATGCCTATACATTGAACTTGCAAATATGCTCAGTGAGTGCCCAGAGCCATTTTCTTGGTCCCTAGAGGAATCTGACCTGGATAGATAATAAAGAAGCCATCACCAATGGAAAGCCAAGAGAATTATAATTTTCACATAACACATTTTAAATTCAGATTTCTTACCTTAGAAAACAACTTGACAGAATTGTATCACATAATTTAACAGTTTCTGAAGTCTTTATCATTTATCTGTCCCAAAATAAGATTAGCCAGACATATACCAAATGAAAAATCCAGACATAATCATAAGAAAAAGTACTTTTCATTGTAACTTGAGCATGGACATTATATTTGGCTAAGATTTTCCAATACATCATCTTATGTGGTTATTAAATTACTTTTCCATTCAATGTTATAAACTTTCCCTTAACTATAAATTTATTTCCCTGAGTTTTGTAACATTTAAGTGTTCTTATGTTTAATTAAAAGTGCTCTTTCAATGTCATCTTTATGTCTCAAACCAAGAAACATCAAGGTAAAACACTGACTGCTAATTTGGATGTAGTTATCAATTCATTATGTTTGGAAATTAGTTTTGAGGCAAGCCAAATATGACTTCGTATTATAAGCTCAAAAAATGCCCCAACAGAGGCCCCAGCATGAGGTTTACGAGACTTCTATGATTATGTTAGATAAGATGTTTCTAGAGAAAGTGAGAAGAAAAGGTCACAGACAAACTCACCCAAACCTGAGAGTTATGTAAGACAGAGTCAGTGCCTCCTAACCTGGTCCACATTCTGGGCTAACTGACAAGGCAGCAGTGAGCCTCACACACTCGTGGAAGGCAGTTTGGGGGAAGACCGTGACTGGGTTTGGATCGGAACATGTTCATTTTGAAGTTCCTTGGAGGTATCTATGTGAAGATGTCTTGCAAGCTAATGAGCACACAAGCAGAAGTTTAAGAGGAAAATTTGGTTTTGAAAACATTTCATACAGACAGAAGTTAAAGACATGTCAGTGGATCACATCACCGTATAAGGGAAGAAAAGAAGGACCAATGCCTAAATCCTGATGATGTCCAAAATTTAATGGCTGAGCAGGGGTAAAGCATCCTACAAAGACTAAAGAGATGTCTGAGGAACTAAATGAGAGTATGGAAGCCAAGGAAAACTGCTTCAGAAAGATGGAGAGTGAAGGGCAGAGCCAAGCGCTACTAAGAGGGTGCGAAAAGAAAAGACATGGAGTGTCCGTCCACTCTTAGACAGGTATCATTGTCACTATTGATCAAAACTGATTTAGCAATGGAGGAGGAAGTATATTTTGGTGGGTTGGGGAGGGGAAGTAAGGAAGGCATGTGCTGGAGACATTTCAGAGGTTCGACTAGGATGGGGAAAGGAGATGGGGTAGCCAAAGGGAGTTAAAATCTGAGGGCTTTTTCTTCAGGAAAAGTTAGACATAAGTTTATATATTGATGGCAGAATAGGACATGGCGATAAAGAAGAGATCATTAATGAGATAAATTCTAAAGGGGCTATGAGGCGATACAGTACAGCTGAGGAGGAGGAGGAAACAATTAGTTGTACACTTGTAACTGAAGGACCAGGGAAGAGTTCGCATGCAAAGAGTTAGTGTCAGAATGCTGGAGGAGGTTTAGCCTAGAGATTTATCACTTAAATAAGAGCAATAACATCAACAGCTTTGTAGTGCTTACTAAGGGGTCAGCACCTTCCTGGTCACTCTTACATAGACTGACTTAATTTTCACAATGGAATTCAGAAGTTATTTTTAGTATCTTGTCATCTAATAGTAAAACTAAATACAAAGAGAATAGATAACTTGCCCAGAGTTCCTTGACTGGTAAAGGATGGTGTTATTTAAATGGAGGACACTAATACCAGCCCATACTTACTATGAAATACTGATGCTGTATCATAATAGCAATCAATGATTCGACATAATATTTGCATTGTTCTTTGAGTTCATATCTTAATCTTTAAGATATGGATCTCTTTGACTTATGATGGCATTATGTCCTGTAAGCCTATTGTAAGTCAAAAATATTATAAGTTGAAAATGTATTTACCATATCCAATCCATCCAGTATCATAGTATAGCCTACCTTAAATGTGCTCAAAACATTTACATTAGCCTGCAGTTGAGCAAAAACATCTAATGAACAGCCCATTTCATAATAGTGTTGAGTAGTGCTGTGGTTTATTAAATAGGCAGTAATACAATGTTGGTTGTTTACCTTTCTAAGCAGGTAGGTGGCCAGAAGCTGGCTCATTACCACTACCCAACATCACAAGAGAGTTACCACACTGTGTGTCACCAAGCCAGAAAGATACCAAACTTTTGAACTAAAATATCTATTGAATATTTAGTATTGCCTTCCCCAACATTCATAATGTCACAAATCCTAAAAGGAACCACTGTAAGTGGGGGGTCATCTGTATTTCACTGAGGTGATTATAATTGCCAATCTCCATTTACTTGTGATATTCAGACAGAGAGGATAAATGACTCACTTAGGGCCTCCCAGCTGACAAGAGTCAGAGGCTCGGGAGTCAGATCATATGCCAAACAAAGAAGGATGGAGTTCAGATGAGGAGTGGGAGCGGCATGGAGGATTTAGCCACCACCCCAGTGGTGCTGGAACCAGAACCCACCGAGCGCAGAGAAGGCAGGCCGGCAGCATGGAGGATTCAGGCAGTGGGGCCTAGAACTCATGAGAGGGTATGCATCAGTTCACAAGAGAGGGAGATGATGCATTTTGAAGCCTCCAAGATAATTCACAAATATTTACTTAAATACTGATATGTTAAAAACTACCCAAAACTTAATGGCTTAAACAAACAACACTGGTTGTCTCACAGGTCAGTGGGCAAAAGATGTGTGAGTGGCTGACCTGGATGGTTCTGGTCGTGGCTCTCTCCTAAGGTCACTGTCAAGACGGCATTTGGGTGATAGCACCCTCTTCAAAGAGGACTCACTCAGGGGCCAGGGTTCTGGCCATGCGGACCTGCTCCTGAGGCTGCCTTATTGTACTCACAGCCTGGCACTGGCGTCCTTCAGAGGAAGTGACCTGAAAAAGCGCCAAGAGAGGCCCTTAGGAAGTCACTCGCCACCACTGTTTCATTCTGTGTCTTGGAGGTGAGGCATGAATCCAACCTTGACCGAGGGAAGAGCTTCAAAGAATTTCTGAGCACAGTTGAAACTCCCCACACTGGCTACCTGGCAATTGCTAAAGAAGGTGGCCCCTTTGAGAACTTGAGAAGCTGCACCCGCGGCCAGCAGCTGAAAGGCACATGGCTCCCCTTAGGACGGGCCAAAGGATGTGAGTCCACCCAAGAAGAAAGCATAAAATGAGGGCTATGGACTCTCTGCAGGACACACACTGAGGGACACTATTTTCAAAGTGTGGCCGGAAGCTATAATTGATCCTCCTGTGGATTTTGGTGGGAGTCACACAGCTAATATCCAGGTGCTCTCTGGAAATGGCTGCATGGGTTTGCTCGTCCCTTGTGCACTGCTGAGCTGAGTGCAGCATCTGAATTCCAGTGTGACCTGCTTTCTATCTGAACTTACAGCTGTGTAGCCTGCACAGGAAGTGAGCAACCAGTGCCCCACTGGCTGAGACCTCTCTCTGTCAGCAGGACATACAGAGCCCATCTTCCCATTTCATTCCCTTACTCCCTGTGTTCCTTTATCTCCAACACCAGAGGTTGCTTCCCACTTCTCACCAGTATCAGCTTTTCCCTAGCAGAAGGGGTGCCTGATCCTAAGAGAATCTCAACATTCCTTTTGTTTCTCTCTCTTCTCACCGAAGTGCAGCCCCATTTTGCTGCCTGCTGGTGCCTTTCCTGACCTCCGTCTACACACAGTTCTAGATGACTCAACTGGAAATAATCTGATCAGCTGTCAGGAGGCTTCCGAAGCCCAGCTGAGCCACTAGCAGGGGAAAAAAATGTCCAGCAAAAAAACCCAATCATAATATTCTCTATACATTTTAAATCAAATTGGGTCCTCTGTCTTCCCCTTTAACGTGTCTCTGCTTAAGGAATTTAAGATATGCATGAGGCCTGTGACCGATGGCACAAAAACCTGATTTAACCCAATTCGTTTCTGTTTGGAGTCATAAGTGACCAAACTGCCACTGTAAAGTATGGTAAAATGGAAGAGGCCTCAGCACATAAGAGAACAACTTGGTTTTTATAACCAACACACATGGAACCATCATTATTCTACATTAACATGAAAGGACCAAGTGTACTTTTAACACAGGCTGTCCAGACACAGGGTTAGAGACAGAAAACCTTCATAAATCAATCAAGTCTTGTACCTTACAGATAAGAAAATGGTTCAAAAGTTTCTTTTAGTAAGCATATTTTGAACATTATTTTGGATATTACCTAGGTGCATGATACTTCTCCTCAAGCCAGCACAATGCTTACCACGTACTATATTTCCTAATTATAGTAAATGAGTGAATTCAAAGACTTTTCCCAAGGACAGGAGTTAATCCCTAGAAAAATTAGAACTACAGCCCCACATGCCAACTTTGTGCTCTACCCTCCTAGGTAAGACCAGAACATGCCTGAAAATAGCCAGACAAACACCAGCAAGTTTAACAGTTTGAGCCCATCCAGGCCCATGAATGCAGCACCCTCATACCACGCAGGAGGTGTCCAGTTTGTCTACAGGGTCTCTGAATCAATCTCTTCCTGGAAATGATGATATCCCTACTTGTCCCTTTTATATAAAAGGGCTTTTATCTCCATCCCCCCCCCATACAGCCCCTGATGCACTTCACAGGGCATCTTTGTTTCAAAGTCAGGGTCAAAGGAGGCCTTGGAAATAGAATTGTATCATCAGCGGTATAGTGCTAAATGGTATACAGTGCATGAATGAGTCAAGAATTTTCTCATTCGTTCCTAAGGGGCAAGGAAAAATGCCATCATTTAGAGGTGTTCTGCCTTCTGACACCCAGAGAATAGTAAGGGCCTAAAATCCATTTCTAAGGAGATTTCCCCTTTAGGTATAGACACTCATCAATCATGAAAATTCACCTAATTTGAAGGTCTTTCGGACATCATTCAACCTTTCTCAATGAAGATCCCTTATCTAAACTGTGAAACATAGAAAATCATTTGAGTGGCTGCCTTCTCTGTTCTTCCAATGATGGTACATGTCCTAGACCTCCTATATTGATACAAAGAAAGCGATCGTTTACAAGTAATGAATGCTATGGGGCATTAGGAATTTTCTCACAAAATCCTGGCTGAGAAACATGCTACAGCATACACTATACCTACAAGTCATGCTCACGTCACAACCATTCTCACCAACACACACTTCCAAAAAAGGTGAACTGTTTTTAGAGCCTCTAAATGCAAATCACTATATTACCTCCAAAATTTTGTCACAGAGAAAAACTGATTTGTATTCATGTTATTGAAAAAGCCATTATTCTATTTGGAAAACACAGCAGAAATAACATCAACTCTTTTGTACATATGCAAAATGTAACTCAAAAGTAGACTGGAGGCATGTTTGTAATGAAGAATATGAAGTGGATTTTGTAGGCAAGTTAGACCAAAACACTTAAATTATTTCCAACTTTTTACTTAATCAAAAAATAGTTCCACTTGCAAGCAGAAGGCCCTGAGTTTGATCCCCAGCACCAAAAAAAAAAAAAAATAGTTCCAGACCATCAACCCCTAGGATGCCTGGGAGGATGTGACAAAGAAAAAACATTTTGCGCATTTTGCCAACGAATAGTTGATTCTTATTCTTTGTTTACATTGATTTAAATCTCTTATGTAAAACGAAGTCAAGGATTTGTCTCTGTTTTGATCACTGGTTTGCAACTGGAAACTCAGCTTATAGTTGGTGAGATACAGCAAAGCTGGAGAAGGAATTAATGTTTATAGCATGACTTCTAGAAGCCAGGTGTGGTGCCAGGTACTCTGAACATATGATCTCACATAATCCCCATGAGGTAAGAGGTTTAATCATTTCCTTCTTACAAAATAAAAGATAGAACTTCTGCAAAAGGGAAGGGGACCAAGACATGGAAGGAGGAGAAGGGAAGGAAAGCCCTAGGGGAGGAAAAAAAAAAAAAGAATTAAGATGTGTTATGTCATGTACCAGCTCCCCATGATGAATATGATTATTATGTACTGTAAACTTGTCAAACTCAGATTCACACAGCCATTGGCAGAACTGGGATTCAAACAGATTTCCATGATTCCTGTGTTCAGGATGGTTTTAGGACCCAGCACATCTTCCTCCAATGAGAACCGAAAAAATACATTAGGACATTTTACTTGTTTTTCAGATTTATATTCCCTAGTATTCAACAGACAAACTCTGTGCCAAAATATGGCCACCTTTAACTTGCCTTCAAATATGATATAAAAAAAAAGAGAGAGAATCAGTACAAGGAAGAAATTAGAATTCTAGAACAACTCTGTAAGTTTGACCCTGTTGCCATGACTGATTCAAATATACCACGTTCCCAAGGAGCTGTTGAGCTGTGTTCCACAAGAAAAGAGGGTCACAAGTCAGAAGATGGAAGCACCAATGCCCTTAGAATCTAGTCATGGAGAAAAGAGATACATAGAACATCTGCAGGTGATTTAATTACCTTTTCAGATTGTGGTAAATGCAACAACTTGGCTGAGAATCACTGTAATTCTCTTATTCACTTGAAAACTTTACTTTCATAAATAGTCTTAAAATAGCTTCCCAGGAATTAAAAATGTGTGTGTGTGTGTGCATGTATATTTCAACCAGCACAAATATCTGGGGTTCACCGTCACACATAGTATAACATTAACTACACTGTCTCCTGCCTCTCACAGACCTGCTTTGGTCTTTCCCCTCCACACAGAATCTTCACACGCTGTTACAAGAGAGAACAGCACTAAAGCATCTTCTTTTGTCCAAAATCACAACGTCCCTGCAATTGAAGAATACACAAGTCTTTCTGCAACATCTTTCCACAAAGCATTAATATTTATTAACTTTGACTCTGCTGTGGAATTAATGTTTTATAATCAAAAATGAGCAGCAACAAAATGGGAATTTCAGCCAAGCAATTTACTCTTCCAGTAATAAAAAGCTCAGAATGGGATTGAAAATACAGTACACTGCCCCTGTTTTGGAGCATTCCTTTTCATCATCTAAAACAAAGTGGTACTTGATTATCGTTTTGGGTGTTCACTAAAACAATAAGCAAAAGTGTTATGGGCTTTTTTTATCAGTAAGAGCTAACTAAAATGAAGCTATGAATCAACCACATATTAATATTACATTTAAAACATGGACATATATTAATGGGACTAAAGGCTATTTTGAAAGTCCGGAATGATACCCATTTAAATTTTACACGTTAAATCAATTCCAAAAAAATCCAGAACATTTTTTTCAGATTTGAACAAAAGCATGTCTGTCTCAAGTGGGCCTAGTCATTCATTCACTATTTATCGAGTACACTTTATTTTCTAGACACATAGAGCCAAGAGGTTTTGAATCAGCACCAAGGTCTAAAAAATGACTTACCTGAGATCTTCACTCTTGAAGGCTGCCCTTACTAAATCACTTTGTAATTCCTTTAACAAACTATTCAATCTTACTGCAGCTTTTCATGGTGAGTTATTACATTCCGCAAAAGAACAAGAGCGTCTCAACTCTATAATTAATGTACACACTACACAAAGGCACAGAAATAAAAAGCCAGCAGCATTTACTTCTGCCCTGTCAATTTCATTGATTCAGAATGATGATAGCTATACTGAGACCATGTAACAATAAACCTCTTCAATGATCTCTTTTCATAGTCTCAAGTGAAATTCCCTCCTAAATATTTAGAAGTAGATTTCCAACATATCATCATATGTTTCCATAGAGTGTAAACAGTGTGGGAAAAAGAAGCATAGATTTTTGGAATCAGGCAGACCTGGTTGTGAATTGTGGTTGGATGTATAAAAAGCTTTTGGATGACTTACTTTACCTATCTGTTTCCCAGTTTTTAAATCTACAAAATGAACACAGCATGTAACTTGCAGGATTCTTGCAAGGAATGCAGATAACATATATAAAGCAACTAGCTCACAAAAATATCTGTTTCCTTTTTATACCAAAAATCTGGAAGCACACACTGAAATTGCCCTATTTTAGGTTGTGTAATTTTGGGCCTGATTCATAATTGTCTCATGAGACAGTTATTTTACATCCAAGTTATTTCACATTTAAATAAGGCATCTAGTAAGAGTAGTGTTGATTTTAAGTAACAGGCCTCAGACAGCTGCACAGGACTGACAGAAAAGACCACATCCTTCCATCTTCCATTCTCCAGAATCACAATGGTTCTGCTGTGCCTATTAAAGTACAGATATGGTAGAAGAGGAAAAGAAACAAAATGACTAAATTTAAAAATTATTTTTTGTTCATTAGCAAATGAACAATCAACTCAGAAATGAAACAATCACAGGCACGCCCGGTGTTTTAGTCTAAAAGCACAAACTCTTGTTTCTGTATGAGTGGGGTGAATAAACATTTCTTTAAACACAGACTTGCTTTGAACGGTATTTTTATCATAAATCTTGCTTCTACACAAAGCAATGCTAGGAAGAGGATGCAGACTGCACTTTCACTGTACCAAAGAAAGGAATTCTTTTTCTTTTCCTGTTTCCTTCTCTCTGATGTCTCCCTCTTCCTTTCAATACCCTGCAGGTAGTCCGGCCGTACCAGACCATGTCCAATCCCATGAGCAAGCTCACTGTTCTCAACAGCATGCATTCCCATTTCATCTTGGCTGACAACGGGACCACTGGAAAATATGGAGCCGAGGTGAAACTTCGGAGACAATTGGAAAAGCACATTTCACTCCAGAAGATAAACACAAGTAAGTAGGCTATCATGCCCACTGTGGTGCCTCATAGAAAGTATGCTGAAAGTGACTCGCTTTAAGGGGCTTGTGTATCCATGTTTCAAAAACTTGAAGTTGTAAACAGGGGCCGTGATTTCTCCTGGGTCAGTAGTTAGAATGAGAGGCAGTTTTCCAGAGGAGGATAACGGGAGTTGTAAGAAGTGATTACACAATTAGTGGGCTCAAGCTCATTTCTCATGCATGAAAAATCCAACCCCATCTGGGGTTTGTGAATGCAGATGCGCTTTCTCTCCAAACGTTTCCTATATCCTTTTCACAGTACTCCAATGAGGAAAGACACCCTAGAGAAATTGTTTCTGTTTATTAAGCTATTTTTGGTGCCTAAAAAAAAGGAAAAATGGGTTTTGATCTTAGCAGAGATCTGGCTGTGCAAAGGCATTTCAAGGGAACTGAACATTCTCTAAGCCGAGCATCCTGTGAAAACATCTTCAGGAAGCTAACTCTGTCTCTTAACTTTATGTATTCATTCATCGCTATTTCTAGATTACATATACATAAGATACATATTATGTGACATATAATACATATCTGATAGTTATATTATCCTCATCAGTAACTTTGAGCTCTCTGCTGGAGTTATTAGGTAAACATGTGAACTGTAAAAAGGCAGAAACAACAATGGTCTCCGCAGATCACTGTGTGGCTTGCATTTAAATGTGATCATGATATGAAAACAATCGGTCCTTCCACACAAAATAAAATTGAATTTTTTTACACAGTAACATATGAAGCTTCGTAGCAAGCTCATACTTGGTGGTAATTATATGTCCATCAAGGAAACTTGGATCTAATTGATGGAAACCCCAGAACCTGCAATTCCAAATAATTAAAGATTCTCTTAGCTAGATGACTTTTCAAAATCCCATTGTGGTGTGGTTCAGCTTGTCCAAATCACTTTTTCCTTCTCTGATGCTTTTTCTGCATCTGTCCCAAATGGATCTTCCTTCTTCCTCCCAGAACCAGAATGACAGACCCATCAGACTGCAACTTCTCCTTCCTGTACACTCTTCTCTGGTCTTACCTTCTAAGAACTACTACTGCTTAAGCAGCCAGGTCTTAGACTTGCATCTTTTTCACAAAGATGTCTGGAATAATGAATATTGGCCTGGCTCTAAAGTAAAAATTGTATTAGAAAACCCCCTTCCCAAACTAAGTTTGGAAAGAAGAAACATGGTAATAGCTCATGGTAAATATTTTCTAGGACAAAAGGATGGAAAAGACTAGAAAATGATCCAGAGGCTGGAAGACATTGAATGTAATGAAGCACCATATCAACGGGTGGTGGGTTTGGCTATAAGTACTAAACTGAATCATTACAATGTTTGATAGAGCAGTCAAATGTTATATATAACTCTTGTCACCTACGTAGATTTTTATGGGCTATCACATTCCTTTTTACGCCCTCAGTGAAGAATGACAGCTTAAATAGGAGAAGATGGGAGCTGAAAGACACAGGATTAGGGAAGCAAGGAACAAATTCAGGATCAAGTTTAGGACTCATATTAAGAAAATCTGTCCAGACAGACAAAACACGACATAGTGCCAGGCACTGCCGGCAGCTGGACCAACTAGTCAGTTGTGTAGGGAGCAGAGCTGAGTCTGTGGCTGAATACGTTCTGCACCCAGCAAAGGGGACATGAGCTGGAGTGAAAGCCCCACCAGGGCTCTGTTAGTCTAGGCTTTGTGCCCCTTACATGCTGCCAGAGGAAAAGGTGCCTGCTTCTAACTGGTCATCCCACAGAGGGCACCCATAGTGATTAGAAGGGTGCATTTCTCCAAAGTTGTGGAGGTGCTCAGTGTGTGGGTGGTCTGCCAGGGACCCCAAGGAGCTCCTGGACTGTAACCTGGCTTCAGTGAGGAGCAGAGCCCAGCAGTGTAGAGTGTGAAGAACCAGCCCCAGTAGATGGCCAGCACTCAGGCATGCTGCAGGACACACCACCAGATGCTAGACTGTAAACAGCGAGATCGTCAGACACACATCATAGCCCAGTGGGGAGATACAAGACACTAAAGTGTCAAGGCAGATAGTAGTATCTGGGCACATTCACAAGTAGAGGCCCAATCAGGGTCCTAGGTAGCAAGGATTTCTTTCTTGACTGTTCTTGAGGTATCACAGAAACCCACAGGCTCCCACTCAGTGAATGTAATTAAGTGGTCAGAATTGTTGCAAAAGTTAATAGAGTTCCTTGAAAGCATAAGAGTAAATGGAGGAGGGTAAAGAATTCACCCATGAGCTGTAGTTCTATCCTAAACTTATGAGTGGTAGGGTAACCAACTTGCCCCAGTAAGCTGGGACTGTCTTGGGTTTAGCATTGGAAGTTCCAGGTCTCTTGGTCCCCTCAGCAAGGTCAAAACTGAGATGATGGGTCACTGATAAGCAAGCGACTCATAAGTCATTGGGTCTACTCTGAACTCAGCCCCCAAGACAGGGAGGGAGCAGCAAGCTGCTCTGAGAGGAACGGATCACAGTGGCTCGCCAACATTGAGGTCCCCATTCAGTCAGCCGGAAGGGAAAGAAGCCACGGAGAATACAGAAGCCTCCGGGACGAACTGAAAAGACAGCTAAGAGTGGACCTGGTCAGAGCACAAGACAGCATAACATGCAAACTTGCAACGAATCCTTCTTGGTCACTCTTTAGAACAGCAGTTCTGCTTTCTAGTCTGGATTGTCAGTCTAAAAATTCCATTTATATTTTCAGTTTCTGCTTCAAAAATGTAAGAAACCTTAACTGTGAAATTCAATTTCCTGTGAGTTAGATGCTGTACCACAGTAACACTCTCCACCACCTAGGACACTCAGGACAGCCCTGTGAGTGTCTGCAAACACACAGCAGCCTCCCAATTCAGGGCTGGACCTCCTCACCACGTGGGTGTCACCTAGTCACAGCCTATTCTTTACATAAATGACATAACTGCTTTAGTGACAGAGTAAATCCTGCTCAGGACACCCACATGCCCTCTCTCATCAACACACCCATTCGTGCCTGTTATAAATACCGTTACCTGTGCCAAGTGTTTCACCTTTCTCTCAGCACTCTAGCATCCATTATCTCTCTCCCCTCCCCCCAGCCACTCCTGCTATCAACAGGCAATGTCACAGATTAAAGAAAATGCTTTTAGACATGAGCAGTTACATGCTTTAGAATACTCCTTTAGCTACAATATTTTAACCTTCAAATCTAATACTCAGAGAACAATGATAATCATTGCTTTAGTAAATAAATATTTCTTGAACTCTTATTACATCCCTGCCATGGAGAAGCAGCTACAAACAATATACTGATTCTAAGAAGGAAAACCAGGATAATAAGTGAATAAGCAAATAAATGATGTCTGATAGTACGAGGTGCTATTAAAACAAACAAAGCAGAAAAAGGTATACGTGTGTGTGTGTGTGTGTGTGTGTGTGTGTGTGTGTGTGTGTGAGAGAGAAAGAGAGAGAGATGAGGATTGTTTTAATTAGGCATCAGAGGTGGTCCAGGAGGAGGTGACATTGAAGCAGAGGCTTGATTACATTGAGGGGGCTGTGGAAAGAGCATTCTGAGGAGAAGAAAAGCAGGGACAAATATTCAGAGTGTAAAGAGCAAGAAAAGCATAGGACGGTGTTGAATTTTATTCTAATGAGTTTGGATCTGACAATTGATAGGATCTCCCTCCTGCTTTAAAAGACTTTATCACTGAAGTTGTGTGTAGATCTTAAAATGAAGTCAGGGGCAAAATAAAAAACCTTTAGGAGATGCCTTCAGGAGGCTAGTGCAGTAATGCAGGGGAGAGATGATAGCGGTTTGAATAAAGACGGCAGCAGGAGAGGTGGTAAACCATGGGTGGACTCAAGGGGTAAGTGAAATAGATAGGGACTGCTCTAGAAAGCAGCATCTTAGGAGCCTGATGATCTTTAAAAATCCTAAGCATATATTTTATAGACATTTTATCATTAAAAATTTCAAACGTGGAAAAATTAGAGTATAATATCCAGGATATGACGATCGATAATACCTACTATAGTGTCTTTCTTTTTCTCATTGCTGAGACGAAATACCCCACACCCAAAGTTAAAGGAGGAAAGATTTATTTAGCTCACAGTTTGTAGAGGTTCCAGCATATAATCAGCTGGCTCCAAGGCAGAGGGGCATCACAGAGCAGCCAGTCAGAAGCAGCAAGCAACAACTGACAAGCCTCTTACTGTCCCTTATGTCTTATCCAGGTTACTCACTTTTACAGCGGGTAGCACTCACACCCTTCACCCTAGCTACTGCATCCTTGATCCAAGCCTAGATCCAGCCACATATGACTCCAGGAACATCTAGATACAAGCTGTACCATCCAGGTATTAGACACATTACTGACCATCACAGTCACACCCTGTAGCTATCACCCAGTCTCTACCTTTATCAACTCATGGGGCCAAATTCGTCCCCACCGTCCATACACCCAGCTGCTTCCTGGATAATTGTGAAGGAAGTCTAGACAGTATAGCATTTCATCCATAAAAATCTCAGTACCAAAGTATTTTTTTGAAATGTGCATTGGCCACAAATAGGCTAGATTTTAAAAGTGTTTCCTAAACTCAGGAGCAACATAATGGCAAATACTGACCCAGGAATTCTTTAATAAAACTCTTTAAAGATTAGGATATACTCTATTTTAGGAGCACCAAAGCACAGAGAGGAGGAATTATTTCTGATTTTGCATGGCACAGAGGGTGGCTTACTGGTTAAAACAATCTATAGTGTATTTTATAATGACTAGAAGAGTACGAAATTCCAAACATATAAAAATTACTAGCATTGGAAGAGATGGAAATGTTTATTAACTTAATCTGATTATTATGTAGTATATACAGAATCTAGTTACCATAATGTACCCCATAAAGTTGTACAAATATTATCTCAAAAATAACTGTTTCATGCTTAACTTTATCTTAAAATTTTAACAATCATCCTTTCTAGCCCAAAATTCTACTCTCAGCTGCCAAAAAAACATTTAAAGCAAGTACAGTACCAACACTGTGGTTCTTAAAAATGAAGTTTAGATAAATCACAAGCAGCTCAGGTTTATTTTTAAGAGTTTTGGGGGAAGAGTATAACTTTGGGGAGAAGAGGAAGCATTTGTCTGTCTTGAGTGCTGTTTGGAGAGTGGCAGGTAGACCGAGAAGTGCTGATCTGTACTACTCTTAGAATTTGATTCCTGCTCCTGTGAACATAATAGGGCTCATAATTGCTCAGAGTGCCCTGATGAAATGAGTTACCCTGTGGCAGGGTGTTGCTGTGCGGCCATTCAAAACCTCAGTTCCCTCCCTGCCTTCTCAGCAGTGCCTGGGTCCCTACAGTAAACCACGGAGCACGTCTGCACGTGCTCACTGCCAGATTTTCCAACCCGAGACTCAGTCCCTGCACCTGAAGCCCAGCAGAGTCCAGGGTGTTTGCTAGAACAAACAAGGTGCCACAAGTTGCAAACTGGCTGTGCCTGTGAAGAAGCAACTTACCCTGTAGTTCAAGAGAGTCTGAAGAGAAAAGGGAAGTTAAATTATATCCTCACACATGCCAATCCTCTATTAAAATTACTGATTAAAGAGCAATTCACATAATTTCTTGGTTACAGCAGCAACAACCAGAAAACGTTTACTTCGTCTATATTATTGAATGTAGTTGTCACTCTGGCCTAAGAACTTAATCAAGAAAATGCAAGCCTTCTTTGGAGATTCATGCTATTTTAGTGTCTATGAATAATCGCAAACATGAACTGGAGTGTTGAGTAATTTTGCTTGATGCAGGTGTCAGAGCTTGGAGTGAATGTGAAGTGGCCAAGAACAGATGTTAAAAAGTTAGGACCAGACCAGTATCAGAGTTTATTCTGATATTTGACCATTTTATAAACAACAGGAAAAAAAAACTGAAAGAAGACAGACATCAAGTTCTCTTCAGGCTCCATTTGATTAAGGTGTTGATTGATTGTATCTGAATGTTATTTTAGGATTGGCCAGATGGAAATTTGGATTGCACATCTAATTATATTGTGAACATCAAGCCCGAGTGTAGGAAATTCTGTAATGAGGCTGGAATTTTCTAACTCTCTTCCTACTTGAAAGAGAACTTTATATCAAACTAAATTCAGTCTGAGGGATTATTTCTCCATGGCAGACCTTATAAAAACACTTACTTTGTGATATTAGTTGATGAGAGTATCAAGGCAGCTTTAGACTTCCATAATCAATGCTTTTGCTACTTGCAGGCTTTGTTTGGAAGATAATTTGATGTTGTCCTTTCTTTGGCCCAGAGTAACACCTGACATTTCAGCATGACCTCATCTTATAAGGCCACCTAGAGTACTTTTCTTTCTTAAAGCAGCAGATTAGAATGGGCTTGGCATTTATTTCTAAAGAAACAACAAAAAGATGCTTTATTATGAAGTTCCTAAGCCAGTGATGATGAACCTTTTAGAGCCTTCAATGATACAAACAGCCCACTGTGGCACACGTGCCATAGGCTCGCCACCACTGTCCTAAGCCAGCACGCCTTATCCATATCTGATTGTGTGCTTACTCACACAAACTAATAAAAATAATACTGATAATAATATAATGTTGCTCAGTAGGACAGAATGGCATCTCTAATAAGTTATGTTTTCTTGTGGGGAATAAGTATTTCTCCTTTCCACTGAGATGTATGATACATGAGTAGCATGAACACAATGGTTCATGAGCTAAGTCAGAGCTGGTAAAGTCCAGATTACCAGTGGGGGAAGTGAGTATTAACATTCTACCACATGTAGGACAGTTTCACATGAAGAGTTGCCTGGCCCAAATACGATTAGCATCCTTAGGAAACACTCCTTGCAGGAAGTCCACATTTAAAGGCATGTAGAAACAGCATCACTAGAAAGTACTGGTGAGATTCAAAATACTCTAACAACCTACCTCTAAGACTTCGGTATCCTGAACCCAGACACACACGGAGTCAGCTCTGGCACTTCCTTCCGATCCTAACTTTACCCGCTATTGGGAAGTTCTCTCTAACATCGACTTCATTTGTGCTGACTCTTAAATCTGCTCTTTCCTGGGTAAGGACCAAAGCCACTGTCTCTGTTAGAGCTTTCAGCATATTTGAAAATTGTAAATGGACTCAAATTGACCTTTCTGACATAATGAGCTCAAAGGAGCTGTTTTTCATTTGAAGAGATGCACCAACCAGCTTAACAGGCAGAACTCATGAAGTAAATCAGGTCAGAATTTCTAAGTTGGTAGCACCTGATCTTAGCACTGCTGCCTTATGTGTTTCAGGCTCAGAGAGTCCAGAAATCTGCTGCAGACTGGGAGCTTTCCAGTCGGAATCCTGCATGCTCACAGAAATCCTACAGTCCACAGTTATTAGCTAACTGCGGGAAAGAGACAAGGATACAGAAAAGTTTCCTCTGCCTGTTTCCTCTGCCTGGGCCCTGGAGAGCTGACTCCCTAGATGACATTGTCTAGGGAGGAATTTAATAAGACTTTAGGAGAATACAGTTCAAAATTGAATACCAGGAAAACTCTGATTTTTGATCTGCAAATTACTGAGAATTATTTTAGAAATAAGGCTCAAGCCAGTAATGTAAATCAGGAGTGAATGGGTAAATAGGTTAGGGATACTTACCCTATACCAAAATTGTAAGTTTTTAGGAATTTTTCATTCACACAACCCAAACTTCTGTAGAAAATAAATGTTTAGGGGTCCATTAGAAAGTGCAATAACTAAATTCAAGAGAAAATGACCAAGTGAAACATCAGCAATTATGACAATAGGCTGATTTCTATAATAGGTAGACAACCAAAAATCAATTAAAAATGTGAAAAGCTTCATAGGAAAATGGGCAAAAATCTGTCAACAGAAAGATTATAGGGAAGAAAATACTCAACCTCATTTGACAATGACATTTTTTAGCCTATCAAATTGGCAAAACCCAAAGGTTGAAATACCTATTGTCAATAAATATGCATGGAAATAGATACTTACACATTTCTAATGGGTGTGTAAATATGGGCAACTTTATTTAAAAAACAATTTGACCAGCTCTGTTTAATTTTAGATATGCATATCCTTTAGGCCAACTAAAAGTTTATTTCTAGGAATTTATTCTGCATACAAATACCATAATATTATTTATAGTAATAGAAGTAACCTAATAATTCATCAGTAAGCAAATAGTGTGTGTGTGTGTGTGTGTATATATATATATATAGTAAACTATTCTGAAATAACTATGATAATAGTTCTGTTTGAGCTCAGAGGGAAAGATATCTAGAGGTGATTTTTCATTGCTTAAATTAACAGTGTGTTGTACAATAACACAACTAAGTGCTTAGTATAGTTATATTTTTTAAATTTGCTATATAATATACCTATACATGCTTATAAAATACCCCAAAGGACACAAGTAAACAAGTATTTGTGGTGAGGTTTAAGGTAGGAAAGGGAAAACAGACAGCGACACTTTTCAGTTTATACCTTTAAAAAAGTCTTGATCTAGATGTTTACATTGAGCAGATACTGCTATATAACAGAAAGAGAGTGTGTGCCAGCCTCTGGGAGAAGTCAGCCCATCCACATAATGTGGAAGTTTGATACCTTTCTCTGTTAAGTGTATATAATTATTTTAAAAAAAAAATTTTATTGTGTCTGTTTAAGGTATACAACATGTCATAAGACACAGCTGTAGTAAAATGGCACCAGAGTGGAACAGAGTCATGTATCCTTCATCTCCCATTAGTTACTTGTTTCCCCCCTCCCGTGATGACAGCAGCCATAATCCACTCATTTAGCAAAAATCTTGAATACAGAGTACTATTACAAACTACAGTCCTCATGTCGTATGTTGCACATTAGTTTTTTTCCAGTTGTTCCCTCTACTATTCCATCCTTTGACCCACATCTCATCTGGACCCTGGGTGACCCCAGCGTTCCTCCCCTGTGTGTGCAGAACAGTGTCTGAGCCATGCTAGATCTGCCTTCCCCTCTAGTTCACTCAGTCTTTTGCCAATTTTTCACTCCTAATACAGAATGCAGGAGTCAGGAGGCCCAAGGGAAGAGACCTAGGTAAGGACACATTGAGAACATTATTCTCAAATTACATACAGAGGATATGTCTAAAAACTATGAAACCAGTGTAATAGATTTCTGTGCGTAGATTTGATACTGGCTGACATCAGAACCCAAATCGCCTTCCTTCTTTGGAGCTGGTGAATGATAGCACAGCCTAATCAGACACACAAGCTTAAACACCATGTGGTTTCTCTTATAGATAGTTAATAGGGCCCCAGTATAGATAGTTAATAGGGCCCTGGAGATGTATGTTTTGCAAATGGGAAAGGGACCAAGAAATAAAGGGAGGTAGGGAAAGGAAAGGGAAGGAAAAAGCATTAAGATGCGTTATGCTCATGTACCAAACTCCCCACAATGAATGTAATCATTATGTACTACAAACATGTGCTAATAAAAATTTTAAAAATTAAATTTATTTCCAATCCTTAATTATAACCAAATATCTTGTTATTACAATGGGGAGACCAAAAAATGCCCTATATTTTTGTCCCTACTAAATCTAGAACTGTTCACTTCCTCTTCATCGTGCTCCTGGGCACCTCATCGTTCAGCCCCTTCTCCCCGTCATAACACAGCTCACTGAACAGCTGTTTGAACAGCTGTTGACTGTTGTCCACATGCTCACAGTGGAAAAGGGGCCCCATGACACTCTGTACCCCACTATCCTCTTAAAGATGCTTCCTCTGAAAGCAAAATACATGTCAGACTTCTTCACCCTTTCAAACTGTGACAAAAATGAGACCTCAAAATACCTGTCATCTAAAATACTGATTGCTTGTTTTCTTTATTTCCTCTTGACAATATTTCTTTTGAGCTTTTTCATTTGTTTGAGTCCCTACAATATAGGAAGTATTGTGGGGGGGTTGCAAGATTAAATAAGGCACAGCTGTGTACTTGAAAACTTAGTTTGTAAGTAAGTTAACAATAACTTTTTTTGATGCTATTCTAAATGACGTACAAGCAATATCTGATTTAATCCTTACAACAAATTTGAAATGGGTACCATTACTTTTCCAATTTACCAATACGGAAACAAAAAACCAAGCAATCAACAGAAGATCAGACTACTAGTAAGTGGCAGGCCTGAGATCTGTGCCTGAACACACATGTGCACCACTGAAGTCTATAGCCTCTCTCCTTGCAAAGAGCCAATATGGGGCAGTACATGTTAAATGTCTTTTATGTTACAAAATTCAATAGGCATTCAGATGGAGTAGTCATAGATAGCTGGTAGACAAATTTCAAGTAAGATTTGACAGACAGAATAAAGGCAGTGGATTGAAAGCCACATGGGTGAAAGCTTTCAACAGCCCAGAAAGTCAGTGCACTGCATGTGTCTAAACTTACTTTCATTCATTATTTTATCTTCTGTCAGCATACGCAAAATTTCAGCTGCAAACATGAATAAGCAGCACACCTAAACCAGAATTACTTTTCGAGAAACGTTAAAATCATAATAAAAATGTATACGTGTTTCACTGTTTCACTTTTGCTGGCTGGTTAATATACAGGGAGATTTTAAGGTAGAATACAAAATCAAAATGAGAAACAGGACATTATCTGTATATATTTGTATACAGTTTCATTTAGTTCGCAGCTTGGAGGAGGTCAAGTGTCCTGCCGAGACTTAGTGAGTGACTTGGCAGAGCTTTCGTCTGAGCCTGAGCTGCAGAATCCTAGGTCTGCCACCCTTCGTTCAGCACCCTGCCGCTACCATACGATACGAGGTGCTTTTCTCACTCTGTGTGATAGAAGACCCTGAGAATTCAGATGAGTAGAAAGCTTTCCCTGCACCTGAGCAACGAATGGAAGTAGGATGCTTAGGGGAGCAGCTTCATTTCAAGGCATTGTCCTGAAAGGTAATTAAGGAAATAGTAAGACAACTATAGACACAAGAATTAGCGTGCCTGCTATCTAGACATCTTCATTTTTAACTATGACACTAATCTTACCCTGGTTGGTCTTCACTAAAGCGGTGTTTAAACTTCTGTTCATTAGGGTTTGGTAACTTGGGGAAAAATAAACTAAAAATACCAGCATGCTGCTCACTCTGCAAGAAAGATGCAGCTAAGCCAACATTTCTGCTTGGTTCCATCAACAAATATATATGCTAAATTTTGCCAGGCCAGGAGGGTGGTGTCGTGTGGTTATATGCGAAGCCTTCCTAATAGTATTTAGCAAGTGGTCTAATTGCCACACACAGTGGTAGAGCAGCCTGGAGAGTTTGTGCTAGCGAGCTGAATTTATGTTCTAAGAAACACACTAATTAGAAACTCCCTGGAAAATGTACAGCGGTCATTCTTGGTTTTTTAATTCACAAACTTTATATCCTGTGCGTTGAGGGATTCTGCTTCGTGGTTGTCCCAGTGAGTACATTACTACAAGAAGGCATCTTTGCTGGATTATGTGCACTGAGAATGATCAAGTGCCCTTCCATGAACAGTGGGTGCTGTGTCTCTCACACCACGCAGGCACGCCCCACCCAGCCCCTGCCTCCTAACTGCTCCAGGCACAGGCTTCTCCCAAAATCTAGCATGGTCCTGAGAAATGACAGTAGAAAACCTAACTTGAGGCTCTGAGGTTGCCCCTAAATACTACTTAGGGGAAGGAACAAACAGAAGACAAAAGCAGAGTTATTCATATGAGTGGGAGTCTCCCTCAAGGCTGACAGTAATATAAAATGCTGGCTGAACCATCTGGCCAAAGCTAGCTTCAGTCAATTAGCATCTCCAGGGACATAATACTACCACTGAATTCATCTTTCAATTTGGGGTGCAAGAGCCATTACTTGGGAATGGCTTTCTTGAAAAACAATTTTAAAAGATACATATATATCTATAAATATATCTTAGCCAATGAGAGAAAGAGAAGAGTGCAGATATAGGCAATAAATTCAGTAAAGAACATTGTTCATGTTGAATGACACATTGGTATTTGTTTCAATTCCTCTTTGAAAAGAAAAAAAAGTTTAGATTAGCCTCTGAAAGGATAGTTTTTAGGCTGTATGTAGCTAATCACTTGAGAATAAAATTCTTATTTCTCCCAAAATCAGAAATTGTGTTTAAAAGGAGGGAAGGGGTAAATCTAATTCCCCTCCTGGAAAACACCAAACTGAAAGATTAATAATTATCATTGTCATTAATATAAAAACAACCAATGCTTCTGAAGGATTTACTAACTGCTAAGCATTGGTACAAAGCACCTAACATGAATTCATTATAACCCTCTCGCCACCCCAGCAGTTACCTAAACTGACACAAAATAATGAAGGATACTCCCTGCAGTGAAGGGATGTTGATTTTAACAACCTGTTAACTTTTGATTTTAAGAAAGGCCACGCAATGTTTTGCCCAGGTCTGAATCTGCAGCATGGGCTGAGGTCACACATACAAATTCATACAAATAGGGTGATCCATCTGCTTTAATAAAATGTGTATCCAACCCCTGGATTGTAGAAATTTCAAAGATTTTATTTTTTGACAGGATGCCTGCCGTTTTTCTCTCTTGACTCCCGCTTGTTTTATTCATTTTGGGGTAGTTGCCAATTAGACCCACTTGGTAAGTATAATTAATGGACAACTTGAACTTCCTCTTAAACCCCAGCCAAGAAAATCAACCACAGCAGCCTTCATTTCCTTTAAAAACTCCTAACAGTTTCATTCCTTCTGATTGCCGTTTTTCTAAGACATGCAACCAAATCAGTGATTAGTGACTCTTTCTTCATCATTTTAAAGATAGCAATTAGGACAGCCTGGCAGCACTACAATACTGCTAGAAAGAAAACAGCATTTGTGCTTGAGAAGCTATGCAAGGCATCGTTCAGATTTACTATCTCTTTTAATACACTTAAAAACCCTTCAAGGCAGGAGTTGCCTTCCCTTTTGACAGGTAACAAAATGACAGCTCAACGAGGTTATGCCCTCACTTGAAACACAATCGAGCTCAACGAGGTTATGCCCTCACTTGAAACACAATCGGTGGGATAGCTAGATGCAAACTGAGGCTGATGTGATCCCAAAACTCTTGCTTCTTCCACCTACATAAGGAAGTATTATCTGGTTCAAGGGGAGACTCCCTGGAAACTATATTACTTTGGAAAACTCGAAGGTCATTATTTCATTCAACATCCATTTGAGCACCTGCTCCGTGCCAGACAGGCGCTAAACATTGGTGAGGTTGGAACGAATCACCAAGTAGGACTTTGGGAAGAGGATGATAGTCAGTGCCAAGATGGCGAGAGACAGAATGAGAGCGGAATGGGCAAGGTGATGGAGAGGATGGGGAGGCGAGCAGAGGAGCTCCTGATCGTGTACCCATGGCTACCGTCTTTCTTCATGTGACTCGTGGACTTCCCTTTGTCATCCTATGCCTGAGAATATATGAAGGAGGCTGGGAAGGCAAAGGGACGTTCAATTGTCATCACTGGCATCTTTTTTGATCATTGCACCATCATCAAATGCATTAGGATAACCATGACATGAAATTTTCCATCATTAAGCCCATAACTGTCCCATGAGAGGGATAACAACTTTGCATGCTGAAGGTCCTACTAGGACCTTATCCAGGGAGCACAGGAAGAAGAGGGGGCTGATCGTACTCTCACAGACTAACAGCCACAGGTTCAAACCACGGGATTTGAAAAGGAAGTTAAACCTCCTCTGAGCAGGCTCCAGCCATATCAAGAACATCTTACTGTCTTCTATGCATGCTGCGATCTGTTCGCCCCATCACGCAGACTTTCTGCAGCCTCAACCCGCCGAGGAAAGGCCTGGTACCAAATTACAAGTACTAAGCCCACACTCGGCTCACTTCGGATGGGGGTGACTTGGTGTTTGTTCCTCTGCCTTTTAGAGAGTCTTCCCTCTGAAGATTAATTCGTATGAAGAAAACAACACTGTTGAAACCCCAGCCATCTCTTCATTTAATGAAATGACTTGACACAAGTTTGCCATGCTTGTTAATGAAAGTCACTTAGTCAGTAAAGACCATGAAGTCGAAATAACTTTGGGGAGTAGAACACATTTTAGGGAAACCTGCTCTTGAGGTTTGTCTGTCTTGCTTAACTGACCTTCTTCCTGTTGAAGCTAGGAGCTCTCTGCTTTTCAGCAAAGAGACCGTGCCACATTGGAATTACTTGTTCAAGGACTAGGACGGATGTTGTAATGAAGTAAGTCTGTACAGGGAAAATGCCTACCAAACTAAGAAGATCTCTTAGCCACCTTTACATGCAGGGAAGAACTCTAAAATCCCTTTGCAAATTACAAAGATTTAGGTTACATACATTTGACGGGCATTTTGGTCTCAAGATCAGCAATATTTCCTCCTCCTGGTCAGATACAACAGATTCCTATAATGTTAACAGAGACCTTGATAGGACCCAATCTCTTCCTTGCTACATTGCTAACAGACCTTAAATATTTTTCATCTGTTGTTTCTCTAGCTTTTTCTGCCCTAACACCATGTGTACATTCTGTCCCATTCCAAGATATTTGCAGTTGCCCTTAGATAACAGGGTCAATTAGATGTGTTTTTATCCCTTTTTGATATTTGCTGAAACTCCATCCCTATTGGGCCACAACCTACATTCTCTCTAAATCCTACCTCCAAAACTACCTTTGTCCCCATCCTGCCTGTGATCCTCATATTCTTACATATATCTTTCTAACCTCTGTAATCACAGCACTGCTTCCTTTGGAAGAGTGATTATCCATCCCTCAACCTGCTCCATCCCCATCATCTTAAATTGTGAACTCCTACAGAACACAGCCCGTATCTTATCCATCTTAATGTCCTGAAAACTTACCATAGTGCCTGACACATGCAAGTAGATGCTCAATAAATTGCTATTGTAAATACCAATATTTGGTTTTCCTGGCCTTATTTTAACTTTGGTTTCTAGTTTTATGAAAATGTATTAGAAGGGCTTAGATTAAAAGCTAGAAAGAAAACACATAATATAATAACATAGAAAGACCCAAGGAGGAAAAGTAAATGGGAACATGTACAGGCAAAGACCACCTCTGACTAATGGTCATGAAAGCATTTCATCTTTGGAATTTGATTATGTTGCTGTTAGATTGTGATTGTTGTAAAAATCATTTCCAACTTATGAATAGAAAGAGTCTAAGAATATTTTTAGCACCCAATCTCATCATGGCTTCAGTATTTCCATTTAAACAGAAAAAAAAATAACTATTGATTTTCTCCTACTTATTTAAAATGATAATTGCCCATGACTGCTTTTTCAGTCTAGCTCAGGATCAATCCATTCGGTAGAAATGTATGGCTAATTTTAGAAAGTTAGACAAACATAAATAGAAAATCTGTGCTGAATGAGTACTTTTCTGCCATAAGCAACAATTTTACAGTTAGATATATTTAGAGAAGATACACTATCTCATTCCCTAAGGGTCTTTAAGAAAAATGAGCTGTGATTTTAATTTGCTTAAAGTGGTTTAGGCCAGGGAATTTATCACAGGATCCTTCAAAGTCCCTTTCTAACATTTATATTTGTCAGTCTCTTCAAAATACTATTCTGACCATTTCAGGCCCTTGAAACTAATAGATGTCATAGTGAAATGCAATTCATATAGGCTTCGTGAATGACTGGAAAGAGTGCTCCTGGATGCCACTATTAAAGCTGTCACAGTTTTAATAGAATAAAAAGGTTTTAGCCTTGAACCCTGAGCTCGAGATCATTAACCCTGAGAAAAATGAAAAACAAAAAAAATTTTTGTGCCCCATTAGTGAACAAATAAGCAAACAGCTGACTTTTTTCTCTCTTGGCACTCCTGCCTGAAACAAATAAGCAGCCTTTCCCCTAACTGAACAGGCCGTCCCTGTTCTGCCCTGAGGCCAGATTTCAAAAGCAAAGTGGAGTTCTGCATGCCCAACCCAGCAGGCACACACCAAAGTCCTAAAGCACAGTCAGAGGAATCAAAGACTCTAACAAGCCGTGGCGTCCCCAGGTCCACACAGGGCGCCGTGGGCAACTCCTGCTGAAGGAGGCAGGGTGAGAAAACAGGTCCGCCTGTGCCAAAACCAGAAGGTGAAGATTCAGCTCTTCTGATCATCAAACAAATTGGAGTTGAACCCTCCCTCATTAGCAGCATTTTTTCTACCCAGAAGGAGAACACAGGAAGTGCACACTGACTCTGCGGCACAGTGGGATTATGAAATCCTGGGGGAGAAGGTAAAGCAAGCAGCAAGTGAACATGGCAAGGCCCACATACATGAACAGCTGGGGGAGAAGGAGAAAATCCACTTCCCCCTTATACCTCCACCCACAGACCTTATTTTCTCAGACTACATGCAATGGGATTTGCTTT
Source organism: Hystrix cristata (assembly GCA_004026905.1). NCBI lineage: Eukaryota > Metazoa > Chordata > Mammalia > Rodentia > Hystricidae > Hystrix > Hystrix cristata. The sequence continues at coordinate 44,733 of PVJO010001743.1, forward strand.
GTTCTCTTAGTGTGTTCTCATTATTCAGGTAATAAGAATTGTCATCATTGACTATGAATTATTGTTCATAACTGGGAGGCTGAGGCAGAAGGATTGTGTGTTCCAGGCTAGCTGAGGCTACACAGCAAGTTTGAGGCCAACCTGGACTACATAGCCAGACTCTGTCTCAACAACAACAACAACAAAAAAAAAAAAAAACACAAGATTTATCATCAACTTAGATTGTAGGAAATTTCACATTTCACATCATAAGAATTTTTCTTAAGTAAATCTAATTCCAAGATCCTTTCCATCTAGTTTTTGGTAAATTCAATCTTACCGTTCATTAGACTTCTCTCCCTACCCACCTCCATCTTACTCAACTTTCCTTCACTATTATAAGTACCTGAAATCATCAGCTTATAAGGAGAAAAGCTGTAGGGGGGGGGGGGTGTCACAGTTTTAGAGGTTATAGTCCGTGATCAGCCATGTTGTTTCTGGCTATATTGATTTTGGACCTACGGCAAGATAATACATCATCATGGAAGCATGTGGCAGAGCAAAACCAGGAAGTGAAAGAGAGGAAGGCAAGAGACCAAAGTCCTACACATCCCTTCCAGGGCATATCTGCCAATGACCTAAAGACCTTGGCTAAGCCATACCTCTTAAGGGTTCCCTATCTCCCAAAACACCATCCTGGGGAACCAGCCTTTAACCTGTAGACCTTCGGGTGATACTTAAGATCCTAACATATGCACCTCACAGATACTCTCTATTACTGACACATCCTTACAGGGTGCTTGGAAAATTGGAAAAGGGCCAATTAACTTCCCTCAGCCATGACCATTCCCACTGACCCAGCCTGCCTGACCTCTTGAAAGTGGGCAGCCCTGGTGCTCCCAGGCCAAGAAGGGTCTTTGCTGGAGCGGGCATCATGGTCCCAGTGTTCCGCATGGCACGGTGCCCCTCACAACAGCAGCCCTCACACAAGGTGCCTGTGGTAGTTCCCACCCACACGGAGCTTATATGTGGAGCAAAGGACTGATAAAATCAAGAGGTGAATAGGAATAAAATATACCATATGCTGGATAGTGATAAATGCTGAAAAGAAAAATAAAGCAGAGAAGGCAACAAAGGAGACTCGGGGAAGGAGCTACAATTCTGAGTAGAGTGGTAGAGAAGACAAGATGAGAAGAGGACCAAGAACTGAGTCTTGGCACCGTGCTCATATTCTGCATGGGCAGCTAAAGAGGACTCGGCAAAGGAATGGAAGGAGCAGGGACTAAACCATCTTAATGCCGAGTACATAACGCATCTCTGAGAGGAAAACACAGACAGTGCTATCAAATGTGTCTGTCAAACAGAGTCAGAAGAGACCCAGGAAAAGCCCATCAGGACATCGAGTCTCTTCTCCCCACCCCGACTTGGACAATTTCTTCCTAGTTCACCTGTTCCCATCTCTCCCATCAAATCTTCTTTCCTTCAGGACATTAATGAGCTTTGGCTTTTTTTTTTCTTTTTTAACAAAAGATGTCCAGGGAGTTTATCTTCAGGCAACTTCTGCTTTTTAGCAGCCCTGGCCAGCAACACAAACCCCTCTGAGATACACACCTCAGTGATCCTTTTAAAAGAAGAGAGGAAAAACTGCTAGAAAAAAAAACCTAATCAGTAAGCCAATAAATTATTCTAGATAATAAGAATTATTATATATGGTCTTCAGTTTCAAGCAAAGCACCAAGTACAGAATATACTAAATATATATATATATATATATATATATATATATATATATATATATATAGGCAATTTTCACTAGAAAATTTGAAATGAGATAAATGGCAGGTAGCACATTTGATTTGAAAAACGTCCATAATTCCAAATACTTGCCGAATTGCAAGAATGTTTATTTTCCCATACGAAGCGCACACAACTGAAACAGGTGTCAATGTGTGGCTTCCGCAGTTTCCAATTTGATCAGTTTTTCACTGACCACAGGCACTCAGATTTAACAGATGTTAACTAACAGATGTTGTCGTATGTGACTGTCTTTACCACATCGGTCAGGCTTAGGGCGGGCAGTCTAGAGCCCGAGGGCCAAGTCCTGTGGGCCGTCTACTTCTGAAAACACAGCTTTATTGCAGTACGGCCAGGCACATTCTTACTGCAGAGTCTCTGGGTCTCTCATGCTGTACAACTGCAAAGTTGAGTAGCTGTGACGGAGCGCTTCCGGACAGCAAAGCTGACCGTGGTTATTTATCTAACCCTTTACAGAAAAAAGTTGCTGATATCTGGTTTAGACATTAAAAGAGACTTCTGGAAACATTGTTCTTGGTCATTTCAATCCCACTCCCTGAACTTTTGCCTTTATTTGCTCCAGGGTACACACCCTAGATTTTACTTTTTTTTTTTTTTTAATAGGCAGAAAACAAAAACCTCTTCTTCCTGCAGCTTTATGCTGGGGCGCTGGTTTTCAAAGTGAGGCTCATGGGCCAGCAGCAAGCGCATGACCAGGAGACTCGCTGGAAATACAAATTCTTGGGTCTCCTGGTCTTACGGAAAGCTGTGGGTGCGGGGCGCAGGAGAAGAGCCGAAAATCTGAAAGGGGGATTTCTACACGTCCCTTCTCATGATAATCTTCAGGGGACAGACTACTTTTTGCACATTAGAATCAGGGTTTTGAGAGCAAACCTCAAAGTGCTGCTTTCTTGTTGATAACCTTTGGATAGCCCACTTTCTAGATAATGGAATTAGCATTTAGTATTTCATTCCAACAGATTTTTGGTGTCAGCAATAGAAAAAAGCCAAGTACGTCGTGTAACTGCTTCACACAGATACAACAGAGTAAGATAAGGAGGCTAAATACTCTAGTCATTACAGACCCAAAGTACCCCTCGCAGGCCTCTGGACCATGACTATCTCCTGATTTCTCACCTTCACGCACCGGATGTGTTTAAATGAAAGAACGTATTGAGGCGTTTATATCCAAGAAGGAAAAGCAGCAGGGATTTATTTCCAGCACCATCGCTGATATGCTAGAACATGAGACAATTTTTCAGCTGATGTTTCCCCATACAGGATTTACGCAGGTGCTGCCCGGGTGTTGCTGTTTTCCTTTGCTTAACGGTCTAACCCTTCCCTGGAGTTTCATCCCTCTGTGTACCCAGAAACAGGAACAGCTCTGACAATGAACAGCTGCAGTTTAGCTGCAGGGAGAAACTCGATCCCGGGAAACGCAGAGGGGAACTCTGAGCCTGGGCCTCTTTAAGCCCGGAAATAATGCAACAAAGAACAGTGAACAGGCACACATCATTTTTAAATATCTGATATTGGCATCTATTTAAAAACTGGCACAAATGAGTTTGAGGTTATGAGTATAGCAGAGCGACCATATATCCTGGTTTGTCTGAGATTAAATAGTTCCTGTTTATAGCTCTCATACCAGAGCAGTTATCAGTGACCACCCCACACTTGCAAATGTGTCCTAGTTGTATAAATTGTATGATCCCCTTAGTGTGAGACAACGAAGTACAGAGTGTACTCTATTCCCTAACAGATCTCTGCCTGAAAACCAGTTCAGACTGTTACTGGTTATGTGTATTTTTTGCAATTTACTCTCGATGCTTCAACGTCCTTCACTGTAAAATCAGTATAAAACTATCTCTACTGTGGGGTCGTTGGGCAGATTGAAGCAGTCTTTAAACACTGCCCTGTTGAGTGCCTTACACCTGGTAGGCGCTCAGCAACGGCTCCTTCCTTGAGAGGGGAGAGACTGCCTTCAACCAGCTGTCCCAGTGGACATCACTACACTAAATCATTCACCGCAAGCCAGAAATTCCTAAGCAACTTGCTTTTGTTGCATATGTAATTAGTTTTTACCATTGTTGTCTTCTTGTGAGGATCTATGACAAAATCAAGAATTGTCTTTCAAAAAAAAGCCATATTTCACTTCAATAAGTTCATGCTCATACAGCAGAACCAGAGGCTCAAGGTTGTTAGATGCTGCCGCAAAGTGACCACCACAAACAGGAAGGGCCGCATTATAATTCCTAATGTTAGAGCATGAAGAAGTGCATTACAATATACCCCTACTCTGCACCAAGATCACTGACTAATATTGGTCCTGGAGGAAAACAAAGAACTAAATCCCCCTCACCGAAGAAGTTTCGGTAGTCAGCGCTCTCCAATCAAGAGACAATAGTCACACTAATTCAGCTCTGTATAGTGGGAAAGGAAAATTAGAGGCCAGTTGTGTCACGCTAATGAAACGTCCCCCACATGGAAACATGAAACCAAAGGAAGAAGGTTCCCCCACAATATTGTCACCCACAGTTCCCACTGAGGATTTAGTCACAGTAAAGATTTGATCAGACTTTGGAAAATATGCCTAGATAATCAAATAATGCGATTTATCAATTTTCTCAACTGTAAGTAATTAGGCCCATAGACTAGCAATCCCAAATAGTCCAGATAATAACTGGTCCAAAATAATGCCTTCCCTTAGTCTTATTTATAGTCACAGCAGTCAGAGATGTTAGTTCTATCAATAACCTTTCTGGTGAGTGAAGGTCATCCTTGCCTGTTGTACCTCAGCTGCTAAAGCATATCAGTCACTTCAGTGGGAAGAGAATCTAGTTTCCATTTCAGTCACATAGTTCCTATTCATTTCAACCAGAGGAAATAATAGCTTCATGGGCCTCCTTCCAGCAAAGGGAAGAATGTAAACCTTTGTTTACATCCATCTCTCCAGGGGCCGAGGCACTTGGTTCCCGAGTTGGGTCCAATTCTGAGAAATAACAAAGCCTCCATCTAAAGTGCAGCATAGCTGAGCTGAAAGAGACTCTCCCAGTTCCCGGGAGTGTGGGCTTCTCCAGATGTAATCCAGACAGGTGACATGGGCACACCCACCGGGTGCCCCTGTGGGTCTCTGACCACACCTGGGGCCCAGATGTGACAGCCTGTGAGAAGATGGCACAGGGCCACCTAAACGACCGTGATCGCTGTTTCCCACTGGACACACCAGTCCTTCCGATGTAGGACAGCCGGCCACTTTGCAACTGTTAATTTACTCCTGTCTCTTCACTTGAACTAGTTCCAAGACACATATCCTCAGTATTGCACATTATATTTTTGTTTCATTCACAAGGGTTTGTTTGAACTGCCCTCTGAGTGTGAGGCACTCTGGAGTCAGAATGATACCTAAGACTAAGGGAGTCTCAGTCAAAAGGAGCTACCAGAAACTTCCATTAAAGCAAGGCAAAGCCCATGCACATGTGCTAAAAACTGAACAACAGGCTGGGTGCAGTGGCACACTCCTGTAATCCCCGCTTCTCGGGAGGCTGAGGCAGGAGGATCATGAGGCCAGCCTGGGCATTTTAGTGAGACCCTGTCTCCAAATACAATAGAGAAGGGCTGAGGGTAGCTCAGTGATAGGTCAAGTACAGGAAGAAGCTGGTTAGGCCCCTTGCTTGTGTCCCTTGCTTACCTGGCTGCCTTCTCCCTGTCTCCATGCCGCCCTGCCTCGGACCCAGCTGATTGTGGACTGAAACCTCTACAAACTGTGAGCCAAATAAACCTTTCCCCTTTAACTTTGAGTGTTGGATATTTTGTCTCAGCAATGAAAAAAAAGTAACTAAAACAGCACCAGACTGACCTGGCCAGACCCAGTTTCCAGATTTACAGGGGCAAGTGAGTGGAGGCGGAGAATGTTTAGGAAGGACACACTTAGGGTTAGAGTTCGAAAAACTCTTCCTGCTGAAGACAGGCTTGGCAAAGACTCCTCTCTGAGCATTAGGAGGGCTAAAGGGAAGTTTTAAAATAACGTGACGTGGAGAATCGCAAGGTTGGCCTGGTAAGAGCAGGTTCGGATGAGAAGAGAGCGCCCCCCCAGGGGGTTGATGACGCAAACAAAGGCTGCTGTACAACAGATCAGGGGAGCCTCATAGTGGAGAGCATTGAAGGATTTGGGCCTTTTTTCTATAAACAATGGGACCCATTAACTTTTACAGAAAAATATTTGTACTTGTGTTAGTAATTACCACTTGTGTGAATATCATTATAGAGGCAGCAAAATCAGGAAACAATTTCAGCAGTCCATAGAAAAACCAATGAGTCATTGGTATTCCTGAATTTATGGGAATTTAGATCATAACGTGGTCCCTTGCACCTCAAGTCAGTTGACTGAGGGGAAAATTACTGATGTCATGATTTCCATGAAAATAATCGCATTCTTTGACCTGTGAGAGATGTGTGTATACTGGGCAGTAATTCAGCATACTGCCTTCCTGCCTATCTTTCACAGCCGGAACTTCACTGAGCAACGACTATACTACAGCGCGTTGTATGACATGCTGGAATTACAAAGATAAATCTACCTAGGGTTGAGGGTGTGGCTCAAGGTCCTGAAATTGGATCCTCAGCACCACAAAAGAAAACAAAGATCAATCTACAGACACAGAAAAATACTCAGACATGTAATTAAAGAGCTAAAACTACAAAAACATTATGTGAAGTGTCACAATTTTTCCCTTTATCATCATAGTTGATTGACAACTTCATAAGGTATATTCATTGGCAAGGGCTTTAAAAATAATAAACCGCACTAGCAAGAATGGTGAATTTTGTCTGTGGTGGATGAAAGGCAAGAGCCCGAAGAAGAATTATCTTTAACATGGGAACAGATGGATGAGAAAGGAAGACAAGAAAACATTCCTGAAAGAAGCAGAATGTTTTCCATTCAGGACAGAGTGAAGTAATCGCAGCTTCCTTTTAACAGATGAAAAGAAAAATTATCATTTGGGTAGGGCAAATTAATACACATTACCACCAGCAACATCTCCACCACTTCTACCATTTCCCTTCTTCTCAGCTTTTCCTGAAACACGGGCTAGGTCTTTCTGTGGTTCTGCAACTCATAATTCCCTCAGCTGCTCTGTTCCTTGCTAATTTTGCCAAGAAGTCAAAGAAACTGAATGGGCCAAGGACTTAGATCCTGGCACATTCGTAAGGGAGAGTGGGTGCAATATTATAAAGTATAATGAGTTAGAACCACTCCGGTTACCTTACATTTGAGAAGACAAAGTCAGCCTTTTGATGTGCATTTTGAAAAGAATAGAGACTAAGACTATTGCTTTGTTTGAGAAAATTTTCTTGTAGACCTAGATCAATTACATTAAAACATTCAGCTTCCAAACAATGGCCCCAAAGAAAATAATGCTGGCTTTCTTCCTTTTATGAACGTAATACTTGCCTCACAGCCCATGGGACCAGACATCCCCTCTCTATTGAAATTATTCACAGGAATGCTGCTTGAATGGCCTGGTAGTATATTGATATTAATAGCAGAATATTTCAATCAGTTGTCCGGTCATAAGGGAATAAGTGTTTCCATCGATTAAGCCAAAAGCTAAGATAATTTGTAAGCACATAATACACTTAGAGTTGGCTTCTGGGTTTTATTATTTGGTGTTTACATCTCTTTCCAACCCACACAACACAAAGGACATGACTGGAGAAGGCACTGGGGAAGTGGTACAAGAAATTACCTACCCCAAACCAGAAAGTTTCAGCCTTTTGGACACAAAATAAAAGCATATTTGTCTCCTCATCATATTGTTGGTCTGCAAGAGAGAATATGCAAACTTCAGAAAAGCATGTTTCAAAGTATTTGTATGACAGAGCATCCTTATGGCTTAAACATGTGAAACACATTCATTTTTCTTCCATATTTATGAATCATTCATACACTTAAAGCACAAGCCTTTTATAAGCTTAATAAATACAAGCAAGCATCTTTTTGTTTGTTTAACCATAAAGATCTTATTGAGGGCCAGGCTCTGTACTAGGTGCTTTAAAAATAATTTATTACACGCAGGACCCCATAAATCATGCACCTATTCTGTGTTAGATACTGTGTAGAATATCAAAATACATTTTGGGTACATTGATCTATTTCAAGCTGTACTTCGGTCCTTTTAGGACAGGCATGATTCTTGCTATTGTGTTTTTAGTTTTGTGAAGTCTAGTTTCAGAATTTTCAGAAACAGAGACGCAGAATAGCCTAGATACAGACATGCTGCAAGCCGATCAGGGAAGTGAGAGTCAACAGGAAGCCTGAGGCAGATGGAGACAGAGGCTGTCAGGCACCTGAAAATCAGAAACTGAGAGCAGGCTGGGGATTTAGCTCAGTGGTTAGAGCGCTCGCCTCACAAGCACAAGGCCCTGAGTTCGATCCCCAGCACCTAAAAAAAAAAAAAAAAAGAAGAAGAAGAAGAAACTGAGAGCAAGGATTCTGCCTAGTTCTAAACGGGCTGCCCGAGGCCTAAGGAAAGGCCTCACCCTGGAGAGTGAGACAGGTCAAGGCTTCCAGGGAACAGGGCAGAGGTGACGGTGACATGGAACAGTGTCTTTCCAGGAAAGCCCGCAGAGATCAAGGCAAGACCCAGGCTTGGGGGCCACATTGCCACAATGAGAACTGACAAATGTCCCAGCTTCAGGAAGATGTAGAAGGTGGTGCTGCTTGCCAGGAGCTGTGGTTATTCAGGGAGGAGGGTCTACTCTCGGCTTAGACCTCTGGAAAGCTGGGATCTATTCCCTTCCCCTCTGTTGTTAGTCATGTAGGTGACGCCTCTCTTTAAGTGAGAGAAGCAGAGCAGCTCACCACAGCTGGCAATAGGTTTCCCACCTCGTTACGCTCCAGATTAAACCCCTTCCGACCCCACCAGAGATAGGAGGCACACACCCAACATGAACTCAAATAGCGCCTTTTACAGCCCCCACCTCAAGAAAACCACAGTTCTGCTATCCCAAAGTCCTTCTATGCAAGAAAATCTCAAGTATTAGTACACTTTCTCTGCTGGGTTGGCATGCTCAGAGAAGCACCATGCCAGACGTTCAGGGTGGTCAAGGATGAGCAGAGACTGCCTTAGAATGAGCAGAGGTGTGTCTGAGGAGGGCAGCACCAGGGAGCAATAAGCAGAAACTCACCCGAAGTACATAAAGGACTGTTTTCTTTATATATGGAGAAACAACATGTCTGTAGGAAGGGTTGGTGGACTACGGTCCCCTTCTCTCCCCTTCTCATTTATTCATTCATTCTCTATCTCTACACCCCTTTTCTCCCCTATCACTTGGGCCATGTGATCTCTGTCCTCCATAATGCCCTCTGCGCCTGTTTCCTTCCTGCACACAACCTTTTGCTCATTAATTTGCCCTCAGACAGTGCCAACAGAACCACTACCAATGGAGGTTTCACTCCCCAAGTATACCTCCTCCTGGTTAGTCACCTTGGGCTTGGAATCTACACCCCAATTTCAGGCAGGTAGACCTGGCCCACTGCAGGTCTGGGGTCCACCTCTCATCCAGCCAGCTTTGAAAGGCCCCCTCTCCAGTGCTGCGCACAGCTGGGTTTTGATGAGAGCGACTAGGTGGGGGACATGATGGGTGTTCCCAGTGACCTCTCCAGCTGGTTTGTAAAATTTCCCATTCAACCACCTTAACTACTCCCTTAGTTCTGTCTTTTGGCCTCTGCCTGCTAGACAGGAAAGTAAAGCAAGAAGAAAACACCCTAACAAAAGACCACTGGTAGAGGGAGGTGTAGGATTCCTATGAAAACGCCTAGAGTGCTGTTAAAACACAGAACACATCAGTTCAACTGTATTGAAAACACACAGGAAAAAAGTTTGCCATGTTAATTCATTAGATTTTACATTCTCGGTCTGAAGGATAAGAAATGCTACGCACCATTAGTTTTCCACTTTTTATCACTTGATGGAGGGATTCCCATTAATCCAAACCCTATTTTTCAGGATCTTGATAGCACCCCATCTCTGGCCAAATTTGCTGAGATATCACATGCCAAGATAAAATATATGAGCATGTTTATTCTAGTGGACTGATGTTAGGTTTAAATATGGAAGGTTTGCATACGGAGAATGCTATTAAGTTAAATACCAGTAAGAAAGTTGCCATAGACTGGTAATGGCAGGAAAAAAAACAATGAAGAAATTTACATTATTTTCATCCCTACTTAGTCCTAAAGTGGGCTAGAAACACAGCCTTGAAAAGTCCCAATCTCAAGGAAAGACCCTGGCCTTCTGTCCTAGTAAAAGAACGTCTTCCCTATTAAAGATCCACAAATATCTGTAAGTGAAGTATCTTACTGCTTGCAGTTTTATTTTGACTACTTAATAGTTTATGTGATATTTAATATTTTATCTGGCTTATATCCATTTCAGAATAAGGTCAGACTGATTCCAGTTGTAGTTATGTCATCTTATAGACAATGTATTGTACTTCCAAAACTGAAGGCAATAAAACATCTGCTTTCATAGAAAACTAAGAAATATTATTCTTAAAACAAGACGCATTCTTTCTTATGTCACTCCCAGATATTTCCGTGGGTTCACTCTACTCCTAAGTGGCTCAAAGATTTCTGATATTCCCTTTTGAAAAAGTATATCATATTGGAATATTCTTTCTTGACAGTATTTCCACATTTGTACCTGAATATTCATTCATATATTCAAAACTGGAAATATTTCCCATTGTTAAGAAACACCTTAAACTTAGTGAGAAAATAAGTTCTGAGAGTTGTCAGGCACCACTGACTTAACAGCTTTGTCTACTTTTTTACAAACCCATCTTACACTTGGCAAATCATAGAAAACATGCAGTAAATTGTCAAGGCCATCAAAGTCTAATTCCAAAACGATATATTTTTTAAAAGCTTTAGTAATGTACAAATTGTAGGCATTGTTTCTCAAGTAGCCAATAAATTTGTGCCCACCACAATGAGGCAAATAGCTTGACCCTCTTCCCATTCGTCACTACAGTAATTACTCATGTTCATCAAGTCTATGGATGGTTCTGTTAGGAAAATATAGTTTAAGGGTATACTTAGTTTTTATGGCCCCATTACATAATCTAAATACAAGAGATGGTGACTGCGTTTCTCCTGGTAGAATCAACCACTGAATCAAAGACTCCAATAAAAAGACTGAATGAAGAGGATATGTTCAATGCTTTTTAATCTTATCTAGTTATAATTAGGCAAAATTAAAACCATGGACTATAAGACATATTGATAAAGTCTCACAATATGCATTATTTCAAACACATGAATTCTTTAGACAAACATTTAAATTATTAATTATTTAATAATTATTAATTATTAAATATTAAATTATCTAACCAAGAGCTGGCAAGGCCAGGAAATAACTGCATCCATGTTAGTGCTAGGAAACAGAAACACATATCAAGACTTGGTTTTGAATTTGGAAAGGTCTTTAGGAAGTCACCTCACACATGAAGTGAGAACCCCCTTTTCTTAATGCCCTAAATTGCAACAATCATCATCTGATCTTTGGCCTATGGTCACTGAGAACTAGGTAAAGAGCAATCTCTGCATTCCACCTTCATCTAAATACAAACCATTTCCCAACAGCAAATAAATACCATCAGCCCATAAGCAGTTTGGATCATGTTTGGTGATCTTGCCATAAAGCCATACTGTTTGCACAACAATCCAGGTATTTCACTACAACACACCAAATGATTGCCCAAGTGCCCAACTGCCTATGAACAGATTATAGTTTCATGTCAGAAGAGATAAATGCTTTAAAAATGTTTTTTTCAAAGTCTGGAATTTTAAGGCATTCTTCTGTTCCTGCCACCTGTCCCCCTCATAATGCCTAACCCAGTCTGTTTAACAACATTTAGCTACTTTCCACTTTCTTTGGTGACCCGCTTAAATTGCACATCAGTCAGCATGAGATGGGACCAGTCCAAGAGAACTAGGATTCCATATGTAATCAGAAGGCTGCAGGTCAATGTGGAACCCTGTGGAAGGCAGCTGCTAAATCCATTACCGAAGCACACATTTTTGTTTGCTATGGTGCCTCCAGTTCTGAAATTGCAAGAGTTGAGTGTGGCAAACATCTTGCCTCGTCTTGCTTAAAGCAACTTAAAGATTGCTCTAAAATTAAATTCTAATAGATATCTCTAAGAACTACTTCAAGTCTTAGTTATGAAAGAAAATGAAAAATGATTGCAATCAACTAAAGAATTAACCTACTTTTCCCCAAAACCGAAGGAACAAGAATTCACAAAAAAAGAAAAAGGTTTCCCTAGGGATCTAGATAAACTCTTTTCCCTAAATAATAGATATATTCTTAAATGTAAATCTAAATAACTTTTTCAGGGGTAAATGGGAGAGTGACCAGTAGACTTAGCTGAGTAAGATATACATTTGTGAGGACTTTTAAAGGAACTTATAGAATTTTTCTAGGGCGTAAAGAAGATGGCAGTGAGCTCAGTGAATCCAGCAGAGAATTCCAGAAATGTTTTTTTGTATGTGTCACTAATAAAAATGTACTCTTATAGCCTATAGATTCTAATTTGTAAATTTATGAACACTTCTAGAGATTGTTAAAATATCCTATGTCCAAAATGTAATTTTAAAAAGTGTGAGCTGAAAAAATAAGGAAAACAAGGAAGAGAGAAAGGGGTAGACAGAGTTAGGGAAGGAGGAGCCACTCCTGCTGCTAGTGCTCCCATGGGAAGGGTTAACTAGTCAGTCAAACTGGAGAGTGGTGATGGGATGCAGTTCTCCTGGACACAGAATTGTGCTTGAAAGGCCATCCCAGAATGTGCCTCGGTGAGCTGCATAAATAACACAAACTAATGGTTTTTACAACAGTGTCTACATGTTTAATTAAGGTGAAGTTTTATTATGTCCCTTATAAGGTCCACTATCAAATATTCAAGGATAGGCATTAAGAATTCATGAACTTTTGAATTCATACTGAAACATTTTTCTGTCTATCCATTTACTTTTCTGGAGAAAGAGTCATTAGCTCTGATCAGATTCACAAAAGTGTTCTACTATGCTTGCCTCCACAAAAGAGGCCTAAGAATCATCACTTTGGGTCTAGGTCATTATTTGACATCATTTTCTTCACCCAGGTACAGAAGCAATGTGTGTAAGTAAATGACAGAAAAGCTTAATGTTACTGTATCTTAGCAATGATAATTTATACTAAGTATATTAGTCAGTTTTCGCATCACTGAGACACAATTGCTGACACCCACAACTTAAAGGAGGAAAGGTTTAACTTAGCTTATGGTTTCAGGTGATTCAGTACATGGTCAGGAGGCTCCAGTGCAGAAGCCTCATGGCAGAAGGGCAGAGTGGAGCAAAGTTGCTTAGTTTAAAGCAGCTGGGAAGCAGAGCAGGGGAACAGTACCATGGAGGAACAGGCAAGCGACCATACATAGTATCCAAGGTCATGCCTCTGTGACCCAGCCAGGCATACCCAGGAGCATGCTTTACTAATCTGCTAGGGGTTAATCCAGTGAAGTTTACATGTCAGGATTAGTGGTCATACTAGGCATAGAATTTTGAGGGATAGTCTTGATTCTCTACCTTGCATAACTAAGAAATTCAGAAATGCTTCTATTTTAGGCTACAACAACTTTTATTTTTTATGGGGAAAAAATCCCTTATTTTATCACTGAAGGAAAGAGAACAGAATGTGGAGGTATAGCTATATTTAATAGTTATGAAAAAAGAGATAATGCTTTGCACTATCCAATTTCAAGCACTGCACTTGAGCTCTGGAGTAACATATTTGTTTTAGTTGACAATTTAGTTGACCTTAACTGACAATCAGTTTCATTCCAAATATAGGAGATCTTACCCTCAAAACACTTCATGTTTCTAGAGTTTTAATATTTTGATACACTGACAAGTATATTACCAGGAAATAAGCTGGTAGTCTATTACTCTCAAGTAAGTCTATGAAAATTGGTCCTTTGAATCTATGGAGCCTCTCAAAGGGAAGGGAGGTTTCTAGCCATCTTGCTTGCCATCCAAAAGACTGTAGATCAGTGACAGTAAATCTTTTAAAGATGACCATTCAAACTGCAATCCAAAACCCACTTGTGTATCACAAAGTACCAACTCTTCTATAAAAACCTGAATATTGAGGTTTTAGTTTAGAAAAAATAACTCATATATTAATATATTTTGCGTTAAAAGAAAAACAACACATCTGCTGTCAGTTTGCTATCATTGCCCTAGATGGAACATTCTAGAAGGTTCATTCTAGGCCCCAAGTCCACAAGAACACTGAGTGGGTCGCACCTGGTCTATGAGTTGGAGCACAAGTCCTGCTGGCAGAAACCATGCTTGGAGTTAAAATACGGCAAATCCCAGGTTCTCTTAGAAGATGCTAGAATGAGATTAGATATATCCTTTGATATAAAACAGAAGACATGGCAATGCTATGAAGTCCACAATGTGAGAACATGTGCTAAAGCAAAGGGAAAAATTAAAAATAGTACTTTGGGAAATACTTCATAAAATAATTTAGACATTGGAAAGATGCTGCATTTCTAATACAGACCCCCAATGGGGTGAGTTTTTTATGACAGCAGATTCTCCCCTAAAGGAAATGTGCTGCTGCATCAATGTTTCAATTCAGCCTTTAACTCACAAAGCAGCCTTCAGCAGAAACTTCCTCCATGGTGACAGTCAGCAGCAATGGCCAAATGTCTCCTTCAGAGATACCCAGACAGCCGGGGAGAGACTCTGTGTCCGAGTGAGGGCCGCTGGGTAAAAGCGGAGTAGCACCACCTTTCACTTCCCTCTTATTTGGCAGATTCTCACAGCCTCCCCACCCACAAGAGACAAAGGGGACCTCGGATTGCTTGTCTGTTTCTTCTGGAGAATACATAGAAATCTTGGCATCTTTCTTCATCAACAATCACCCTTTTGTTTACATTTTGTAAACGTAGATTTAAACAGCATCTGATTTTATATAACTGGCAAATTAGACCACTCCTTTAGGATGAGGTCCAAACTATGAAAAAATCATCTTTTCTAACTTGGAAGACATAAAGTCCTACAAGACCGAAATACTCATATTTTAGAAGTAAAAAGGGTCCTACAAACCAAATAAAATCTCTTACTAACACAGTAAAAAAACAAACCCTGAACTATTATTTGTCACTGGAGTTTCTTGATATAAGATAAAACCATGACAAAAAGGATAAGAGATAGAACTCAGATGGCCAAAGATTTGGTGTTTCAGTTCATATTCACAGAAGTGGCACTGCATTTTGATTATATCTTTTTAAGGGTTTGTTCTGTACAATACAATCCCTTTTTTATGGTACTGTTCAATTTTTTAACTATTCTGAGGAGTCAAGGAGAAAAAATAGTGTGACACCAAATTGAAGAAAAGGAAGTTATTCAATGAACACTGATGATATTGAAATCTCACTTGACAGTGTAATTTCTGTTTCATCATGTTTTACATGGACATTTGTTTTTAATACTTCTCTTAAATGTGTTAAATTGAACCACACATAACAGTGCTGATATTAGGGCAGTTTCGACCTGAAGTCAGCAATGTCTTAGGGATTGGAATAAACAGCTTAGATGCCTTAGCAGAGATCTGTGAAACTCCTTAACTCAACAGACGTCAACAAATGTATAGCGAATACCATCACGTGCTTGGCACCTCGCTTAGTGGTGAAGGACACAATTATGGCAGATGCCATGTCTCCTGGGCCTTCCACCACAACCATTACTCGGTGATCAAGCTGATCATCTCTGGTCAGAATACAGAGACCCACAATTCAGCCAGCAGCTGATTCAACAAGTACCCCACTGATCTTGATAGTCTTTAATAAAAAGAGCAATTTGGACATTTTCTTACCACGGTGATAACTTGAGGAAGATGGAAATTTTTAAATTCTCATTTTTCATATAGGAAACTAAACTACTGGATAAATAAGAAACTTCCTGTGGTATTTAGCTTCCAGTCTCTTGGCTATTAGCCGAGGGCTTTCTCTGCTAACCAACTCCTTCCTCCTCCCTCGCCACAGGCTCTCCACTCTAAAATGGTTTAGCTGCCCCTGCCCCTTCCAGAGAGTTCCTGGGAGAGGGTAAAGTAGATTCCCTGGCGGGTAGAGGAGGGGGACAGGGGTGGCTTTCCGCTAAATTTTCTGTAAGTTTTCGCTCAGTACTTTTATCCCTTCATATGTTGTTTCCTCCCCGTGCTCAGTAATTTTAGTTTGTGCCTTTTGTTTCTCTTTTTGTTTCTTTGGTTTGCTGGCTTTGTGTTCTTTTCTCTTTTTTTCCTTTTCTTTTCCTTTTTTAATGCAGGAATCGGCCAAGGTGTTCCTGTGGTGGCACTCATTGTGGAAGGAGGACCCAATGTGATCTCAATTGTTCTGGAGTACCTTCGGGACACCCCTCCTGTGCCGGTGGTTGTCTGTGATGGCAGTGGACGGGCATCAGACATCCTGGCATTTGGGCATAAATATTCAGAAGAAGGCGGGTAGGTACTTTTCCAGGTACCATGGAGTCCTGAATGCAAACTTGTGATCAAAGATTGCAGAAGAGGGTATGAGACCATTGTGTTTTCAGTAGCTCAACCAAGACCTCGCATCATAGCCAGCTGTGAACAAATAGTCTAAACAATATTTATTGTGCAAGGATGATGGTAAGGACAGGGGAACATATCCTGAACGCTCCATGGAAAGGGAAATTCCATGAAATCTATACTGTACCATGCCAATAATAAAAGGATCGGGGGAAGAAAGGAGGTCACGGGACATGCCCCTCTTGCCCCTTTCTTCATTTCTCCTTCCCTCCATATTTCCTCCAAAGAAGTGAGAGCAGAAATTGGAGTATAATGCACCAGGCACAGCTAGTCTGGATCAAACAGTGCAGGTCAGTAGCCCACAGGAAGCTGAATAGGCAGCCTCCAGGCTTGCTCTCCAAAGCCCAGCACTGCCGGCTGTGGAAACACTCGGCACACAGTGCAGTCAGATCCCACTGAAGGGGCTTTGGCAGGTAAAGTCTCAGTACTGGCAACGGCCTTGATTCTTTGTAAGCTCCTCAACCACCTCTCTCCACTTTACAAGGCCTATCAACCTTCTAATGCTTTCAACAGTGCAAAGATCCCCACCCCAGGAGGACTCCCCTCCACAGTCCCTCTTCGGTCTGAGTCCACACATAGTGAACTGCAAACTCCAAGTACACTTGCAGGTGACACATCGAAGTAATTTATCCCAAGGTGTGAATGAGTTTAAGGAAAAGCACTCGGGGGAACCGTTAAATTTTAAATAAAAAACTTCCCAACCCAATTTTCCTAACCTGCAAAGTGCGAGAAAGACACTCCACAGGAGAAGAAGGTCTTTTATTCTTGCCTTTTGTAAATATACAGCTGTGTGCCAAATATTGAGGTATCAATGAGAATAATGTACAACCGCCACCCTCAAGAAGCTCTAGTAAGTTTAGTAAGTTGACAGTCACATAACCACAATAAAAATGACAGATGGGGCTGCCTGCTATAGGACAACCCGTCGTCCGCCTCTCCTTACACAGCCTGCCCTGAAGAGTCACATGTTAGCCCTGTACCATCTCTTCTTTTCCCACCCTAATCCTCAGCTCAGCCAGCCGCCCAGCCCTCCAGGTGAGCCACTGAAATGGCAAGTCTACCTGTCAGTACGGGAGCCGAGGTAGGAACTAAGGAATGACGAAGGGCACTGGGCCTTTCAGCATAACGCTGCGAACGTGACACTGATCTTAGGCCTGAAGGGTAGATCCAAAAAACAAACAAACAAACAAAAAAAGTGTAATTGAAGTTGAAGCTTGCTTACTGGCCAATGTAATTCAACTACTGTCATCATTTTCTTTTTTAAAATTTCAAAAGTTACAATGAAAGTCACATTGCCATTTACTTCCTCTAAATACTTCCCCTCACTTCCAACACACTTGTCCCATCATTCTTGCCACTTTGTGAAGCAGTTTTGGACAGGTGCACTGCTGTGGCTGCCTTGATATCCAGAATGGATTGAAAACCTTTACCGTTCATGGTCATTTTGACTTTAGGGAAGAGCCAGATGTTAACATGGTGCGAGATTCAGTGAATAAACTGGATGAGGACACTACATAATGTTTTTTTCTCTCACACAAATTGTCACACCAGAAGCAATGGATGACACTGAGCATTGTCATGATGGTGGGTGAAACCATTCGTACATTTTTCAGGCCATTTTCTATGCACACGTTTTCGTAAATAAGCCCTTACAATATTCAGAGTTCACAACAGTGTTCCTGCATACACACTCAGCTTACACAAGTCCATCCAAGTCAAAAACCACAAACAGCATCACTTAGATGTCGGATATTGACTGATGCACTTTTTCACAAGAGAACTGCATATTTCTCTTGAGATTGCTGGACCCTGGTCTCAGGATCATACCTGAAATATCATCTCTCACAATGACCTTCTTAAAAAGCTGGAATCTGAAGTGGCAAGAGTGCACACTCCAATGAAACACATTGTTTGTGATCCATGATTTACAGCACACTTTAAAACACGCTTTCCCTCCTTTTCTTAAAGTTTTATTAGTACATGTTTGCAGTACAAAATGATCACATTCATTGTGGGGAATTGGTACATGTATATAACACATCTTAACTCTTGATGTTTCATTCCTGACCTCTCCTTCCCCCTCCTTCCATCTCTTGGTCCCCTTCCCAACTGCAAAAGATCTGTAGTGTTGGTCATTTTATAACTAAGGACCCGGGAAAGGAACAGAGGGTCAAGAGAAATGAGAAATGGAAGGAAAAAATGGAAACAAAGCTTTTGTAAATAGGGAGGGAGGAGGGGGTGAGGGGAGGGGAACGGGGAAAAAGAACCAACAAGCTATATCATGTACAGCTACCAATTCCCTATGATAAATGTTATCAATATGTACATCTAAAATGTACCATTAAAATAAAATGAAAAAAAAAAAGTCAAAGCCAATGCTGCCATTGTAGACTATGCTAACCCACATTTCCCCCACCCTGGTGACACAGGCTCCTACAACTGGCTCACTTCTCCTGACACCTAGTGGCCTTCAGTTAATTTCTCTACCCTTCATTGGTTAGACATACACTATCTAACAGGGGGCCACACTAGATGCATGTGGCTACTGAGCTCTCGAAATAAGACTGCTCTAAATTGAGATACTTTATACATGCAAAATTTCTCACTAGGTTTTGAAGATTTAATATGAAAAAAGAATTCAAAATATCTGAATAATTTTTTCTACTGATGATATGTCAAATTATTTTGTATATATTTGCTTAAATAAAATATATATACTGGAAATTTTAAAATGAAAAAAAAAATAACTAAGGACCCAAAAAAGAGCATATTAGCCCAATGGTCTTCATGTTGACCACCAAAGAGAAACAAGATCCTTAACTATGCTTTGTGTTCATTACAAATCTAGCCATGGTCCTCATTTTCTTAATGATAACAACCTAAAAAAAAAAAATAAATTCAAGACTTTTTTTACAGTTTTAGCTTGTTTCTTGCTTCCTAGTGTTTGCAAATTATTTTGCTGTATTCCTACAAAGTAGATTCAAGTTCATGTCCAGAATTCAGATTTCCCTTAAAAAAAAATGAACTAAATAAAAAGCCATTCATCTCAGTATTTCAGGTTCTCTAGATCCAAACCTAATAAAATTCAGGACCAATTATTTTAGGTTGTGTGCTTTGAAAATCTTATCTTTCATAAGATTGCCTTCCTATCTCTATTTTAATAAGAAGAAATGTTATATATTTAAAGCCAGAAATGACACTAGATAATTCAGTGAACAGAAACTCAGAAGTTAAGTGTTCTGTCCAAGGCCACACAGCCCGTGGACCCCAGGCTAGAATTCTTTACAGAATTTTTATAAAAATTCACTAAAATGTGTTTCATGACATATACTTCAGTGTTTCTCATAAGTATCTCAATAATACTGTATTTTCAATATTTAAGTATACTGAAGTTGCTCTCAGTTTCCTCTGTGCATAATTTAAAATTTTTTTATTATTCTGTGTATTCCTACCAAGATACATCATGTATAGGTACAGAATTAATGTAATGAATGTGACCACTGTATGTAGAATGTACCAATACATGTTCTTGGTTTAAAATAAAATAAAATTATTCTGTGTATTCCTATAAGGTAAATACAATGCATTCCTGCTTATAAAACATCTAAGCTGATGATCCTTCTGTCATATAGACATTTTTCTTTCCCCACCCAGACCATTCTACCCAACCCCAAAATTAAGACCCAAAATTACTCTGCCATTTTACCTTTACTTGGCAGTCTTAGTTCTATTTTGTGCTCAAAATATGCAAAACCACAATCTACATGGGATCTACACGAACATGAAGCACGGCTGATCATCGAACAATATGTTGCCATCCATGCACATGACCAGTGTAGAGATAAAGAATTAAGTATAATTTTAAAAATTAAGCAACATTTACAATGCTTAACAGGAGCCAAAGGACAAGCTTCACTTGCACATAGACATACTATATATAGTGTGTTATTATAAAAATATGCTCTGGGCTCCAGGAAAGCAATGATAAATTTATCATGATGAAATGAAGGCAGAATGTGTCTCTGTGCCATCTGAATAACTGCCAGAATTAATCGTGTTTATTTAGCTTGATAAGAAATTGTCTAGCCACATATGTGCAGCCAATTTAAAAAATCATTTCCAACCAACATTAGTTTGCAGTGGCGTGCTTTCTTTATGCTAAAAAAAGAATTGCTTCACCTAGACTTTATTCACCAGTAAGGATTTTTGATTTCCAATAAAGCTCAACAGAGTTAGACATGTTTCACCAAAAATAAATATAATAGTATAATTATGCTTTTATAAACTACCTATATAAATAAATGTGTCATAGTACATATAAAATTAGATACAAAAATATACACACCCTACCTATGAAACCTTAATTTCAGGACTGAATCTGTATCTTTTCAGTTACTTTGATAATTTAAATGTGACTAAAATTGAGTTCATTTGAGGGTCACTAAATAATAAATGCCCAAGGACTATAAATGTGTATATTCAGCTGTGTGGCTTTTCATTTTATACTAGTCATGAAATTTTCACAACTTCAGTTTTAACCTTTGTGACCTATTTTGCCCTTGAAGTCCTTTCCAAGAATATGAATTTGACAAAGAATCACTTAGGAAGCAAATATAATTGGCAAAACTGATTAGCTTTTACAGATGAGATTGAGGCAGAAAAAGATAGACTGCATCTTATCACAGTGCAGATTGGTTTGGATAAACTAAGAAATGAATCCAATCAAAATCCTACTTTTGTCCTTTTCTCTCCATGTCTGGTCTGTGGGATTATACTACCTAAAAGATATGGTCAAATTCCTTTTCTCCCTCATTGTTACGGATTTTCTATGTGTCATCTTTCATAGGTTAGAATGAGTCAGCAACCACTTTCCCTAATTAATGTCATGGCTTTGGAAGTATTATCAAATTTTGTTTTTTAATCACAAAGGACTAAACACTACAAACACAAAGAGATTAATATTGTCCAAGGAGTATGAGATTTAATTACGATGATTTTAAGTACTAACATTCCACTCCTTTTGATTAACCAAGATGAATATTAACCATACTTGGGAACATCCTTTAGGCTGTAGGCCCTTGATGCTGAAATCAGACTCCTTTGCCTGATGACTGTCAGTCTTTTGTCTCAGACTGCAGAGAAATATGGTCTCGCCCCATCCTTCATTTATCACTCAGTGAGCAAGTACTGGGCTGATGAAAAATGTCAGTGTAAAAAAAGCATCTGAGTGCCTGCATGTGTGATGAGATGTTCTTCATTCATCAACATTTTATTGCCAATGCTTATGTTTGTTTTAGCATCTTTTCCTCAAAAACAATCTTCAGGGTTTACCACTTTTAGATACTCTATGGTGGCAGAAAGCTTAATATTTTTTAGTGTGTTCATAACATTTGGGAAATTATCAGTGGAGCAAACACCAGGAGGATGTTCATATTAGTAAGTTCCAATGGAACTTGAATTAGAGACTGAAAAGAATGAATGAGCAATGGCTTACTGTTGGGAGAAGAACAGATATATATTTCAAATCAAAATGGGACTTTACTGTTTAAAGGGACCTTAATAAGAGCCCTTCTATTTTTTCAGTTAACTTTGGCAAAGTCATAAATGGAACACCAACTAGAGTTGAAAATGGAAAAATATGTTGAATGATTTCCAATTATATAACTATATATTACCAGCAGAGATGTGGGGAAAGTTTTTCTTCAAATAAACATCAAAATAACCAAAGAAAGGAGAAAGTCACAGAAAACTAGACATTTCAGACACCCGGGTGTATTCTGTGTTCTCTGGGGCATTTCATTCATGCCATGATCACAAATGTTTTCTCCTGCTGCTCCTGAGATTTCAAGCAAAAGCTAAAGAATGCCAAAGCCCCACCATTTGTCTCTATGACATTGGTATAAAGTAATTGA
This sequence comes from Hystrix cristata, assembly GCA_004026905.1. Lineage (NCBI taxonomy): Eukaryota > Metazoa > Chordata > Mammalia > Rodentia > Hystricidae > Hystrix > Hystrix cristata. Next base: position 67,072 of record PVJO010001743.1, read on the forward strand.
CCCTGATGGTTTGTGTTCCAGCATAAGTCAGAAATAATAGGAATGTCAAGTGAGCAAGAAAGAAACAGATATCAAGCATGCTGACTTCAAGTGTCCATTTTAGATTTTTGTAATTTCATCTTTGTCTTTTTTCTAGAATGTTCTATAAGAAATATCAAAGCCTGATTACTTTTATGATTTTCTTAGAAGGAAAGTAAGGAATCTTAGAAACATCTTGTATAGACAAAGAGTACCTGTGGCTTTTTATTCAAAAACGTGTTTTTTTTTAAACTGTTTTCCAAGTTAACATTTACTGAGTGCCTACTATGTGCGTGGCTGGCCTTAGCTGTCAGAAATGTTACAATGGATACTAAAACTCAGATGTGAATGCAACAGAGGGTCCCGTGTGCTCTGATAAAAGCACCGAGGGTTCAAAGAGCAGAGAATAACAGACTTCAGTGGGACATCCTTCAAAGGAGCCTCTCAATCGTGTAGTGCATGTCAATTATTCGCGAAATGATAATATAATCCGATCCTCTTCTTCCCCCTTCCAGCAAAATCTAGATCTAAACTGAGGCTCTGCCTAGATGACCGGGGGTGGGGGGAGAAAAACTAATATTTGACCTTCCTTTGTATAACCCAACACAGAAAAAGGATCAATCTGGATAAGACTGAAGGAAACTGACAAAGGAGACAAATTCTTTGAACTGTGTGGTAGTGTTGTGAGTTTGTGTGTACGCGCGTATTTTACACAGATAGTTTTTTTGCAGCACTGAGGATTAAACCCAGGAAATGCTGAGCTACAGCCCTGCCCTTTTGAAAATTTTTACTTTGAAACAGATCTTGCTAAGTTGTCCACACTAACCTCAAACTCAAGTTCCTTCTGCCTCCACTTCCCAAGAAGCAGGGTCATATAGGCAGGGACTACTCTGCATGACTGTGCATATATATTATTAAGTTGAATTGATGTATTTCAGTTCAATGTAATAAAATTAGTTTAATAAATAATGATATAGGATATGTAATACTAATCATACATAACCAATTCTGTAAATAAATGCATATAACTTTATATATACATATATATGTTTAAAATGTAACTGAGGACTTAAAGATAGAACTGAGAACTTGTCTCTTCAAATTAATCAATCACTAGCTATTTTTGAATGCTTGTTTTCAGTGTCCTTAATGCTATGAAACAACTATGAATGTGTACTTTCTTGAGGTATGTGTACTTCCTGGAGGAATTAATGTAACTATAATATAAATAATGAATAATGATTTTCAATTAAATGTTAGTTACTTAATTCTAAGAAAGCAGAAAGAGATATAGGTTGAAGAAATGCAGAAAGTTCCACACAGCATTATTGCAATTTCTGCCTCTGTGGAATATATGAAACATAGATACATAACTATCTATGTCACTGTACGCAAACTCCACACGGTTAGAGAAGCTCCATCTATTTAGAAAGTACAAAATAAGATAAATACTTTTGTCTTGCAGTTTGCTATTTAATCTCCCCGTCCATGTGGACTGAATGAAGCACGGACTTTAAAAACATTATCCGGAGCTTAGGGAAGCAGGTACCATGGAGGGAGAAAGGTTTATTGATCTAAATTGGCCAGTCAGCTCCCTACATTGGTTACATTTACTTTAGAATTGCTCCACTCTCAGCTCATCGGGAAAGCATTTCACTGAACACAAACAGTAAACACCAGGAAAAAATAGCTGTGTAATTAATCCATTATTATAGAGTAATCCTTTTGAGAGAACCCACAACCTTCAAGAAGCCCATCGATGACAGGTGAGGATTTTAAAGATATCTATCCATTACATTCCTCCAATATTTGCTTAGCGAACTTTCGGCTACTGGTTTTACAGAAAACATTCACAATAAGGCTGTGGCTGTCAAAATTCAGCACACATGACAATCATTTGAAGAGCTTCAGGACCCAGAGATTCCCTATAGCTCCCGATTTTGATGGCCCTTGGGTGGGGCCCCATTAATAAACTTGGAACCAGAACCCCAAATGATTCCAATCAGAACAATCCATGGGTTACATTTTCAGAAGTTGATTTAAATTCACAAAAGTTAGATTTTTAATGCTCTCTCATGTCTTCAAAAATAGCCTCCCTGGTTTCTGTGCCTTCGTATACTCTCCTCTTGAGTCATAGTACCGTAAGCACAGGTACTTTGTACCCTCTGCTGCATTTGGTCCATGGAACCAATTGACTTGAAAAGTGTAATTTAGCAAGATCCATCCCATTTCTTCTTTTACCACAGCTGTGCCTGGTTCTAAACATCTATCAGACTTAAAAATTCTTCCCCAAAGAGCAAGCTACATCATAAAAACACTCACTGCGACAGGACCGACAGGACTAACTGCTAGTATTTTTATTTACATGGATTTCATAAGAGCATTTAGTCCACTTTTGCAAATTATTCCCCCACTAGTTCAAAATATATGACCAATTTAAAAAAGAGAAAGAAAAAGGTGAGAAAAACAAAGGTATTTAAAAGTGAAGTGGCGCTTGCCGGTTGGGAAGGCTGCGTCTCTCTGCCATTCCAAGGGCACAGTTACCAAGGTTGCCCCTGGAAGCTCATCCATCACATTCGGCCCCACCACACATACCTTCGACTTAACAACTATCATGGACAATCATTAGAGTCCCAGCCTCCCAGGTACCTGATTTTCACCTTTTTAAAATTCCCTCATCTTTTTCCCAAAATGAAATCTCAGGTAGAATTGCAATCTATAAAACAGAAAAGATACGGGTTTGCTCAGTTGAAAGAAAGGCATAAGGCTTGGGCCTGCAGTTCTCAGACTCCACCTTGAGTCAGAATCACCCCGAGGCTCCTTAAAACAAACCACTAGACAGGAGTTTTAAATTCAAGAGACCCGTGGTGCGTCATCATGATTATGGTCAACAACAGCATTTCCCCATTAGTGCACCTTCTCTCACCATACAACCCAGCTGAACTGTCCTCTCCCCTGTGCCCAGGCACATCCTGTGTCACAGGCCTCCCTGTCATACCATGAGAAGGCTAAATATATTTCTTTACCCACTTTATTTCTCCCAGATTCTACAGTAGAGCTTGTCATGAAAAATTGTTGTGAAAAGCATTAAAACCTATAAATACATTTAAAAATTTACCCGAATGAGGCACAGATAACAAAATGTCTCTATGTCTAATCCCTCTTCTTTAGAGAAAATGAATTCTCCATCAGTCTGGCTGTCATTAGGTCCTGCTATAGTAGATTAGCATCACACCCAGTGGTACCATTAATAATAATGCTTGGAATGTCCTTAAAGGATTTTCCCAAGATTCCACCATCCAAGTCTCAGATGTTGATTATGGACCACAGGATTTAAGAAAACTATATACGGCATTACCATCTGCTATAAAACTTTCTTCAACCTTAGCAAGACTAAAAATGCATTAAAGTAGAATTCCAGGGATAACCCAAATCTGTATTACTGTTGTCTAGTTATCCTAATTGCTAGACAACTGTCCTAGAGTTGATATACGTGTTTAGTATGCATCGTGGGGATATTCAGTACAAGTTAAGAGTCCATCTACAAGCAGAAATCCTTTGGTCTTAAGCAAGCAATAAATAACTATACCTGTAAGTCCATGGCAGCCAAAATTCAGTGTCTTGGAAACAGACCTAAAATTTAGAATTTATTCAGCCTACGATCTTAGGTTTTGTTTTGTTTTTTTCCCATCTGCAATATATTTGAGGTTTTATCACCTCCAGTACAAGGATGGCAAGCAGTTTTCGTCTTAAGTGACAAAGAAAATCAACTGGTGGTGGCTTTCTAAAATGGTTTGAGAATGATTCTGAGGTCACATCTAGGCATACAGGAAAGAGTACTGTTTTAGATGCACACAGTCTACTGAGCAAAGGAAGGAATTTAGAGTCAAGAGGTCATGAATGTCCACACTGGAAGGGAGCAGAAATCTTTGAGATATCCCCTTTTCCGTAAGCTTTCCAGGCAGTCATCCAGTAGTACACAGAATCATAAAGCCAATGAGGAAAATAAAAATACTACCAGTAGTTACCTTGAAGAGACTCAGGTCAAAGGAACAGGTCAAATTTTTATCTGCACCGTGAAGCCCATCAGTGTTTAAACTGTCTGCTGATGTGAGCTTTTCAGCACAGGCAGGACACATAGGAGATGGAGAATAAGAAGCTCTTTACTGCGGGATACTATCTGTGTCTGAGCTGAAGCACAAGTTACCCGATTATGGATAACATATAATATTGTTATATTGCTATATGTTATCCACAATTGTTTGTGGATAACATGTAAGAAATATTTAAAAATCTAGAAATGACTCCATCACAGACTATGTAACGAAAATCCTATTTAGAGACAATTATATTTGCCCCAACAGCCTAAAGTAGCACAGGGAGTCAGAAGGAAGAATTTGACAAATGAGCTCAAGAATTTAGATCAGCTCTTCCTCTTTCCCCAAATCTCTGGCCCTCTCTCCAACAGCATGCTTGAAGCCAGTATCTTGAAGCTTCTCCATGCAAAAGCAAGATCTCGGTGCACTGCTTCATAAACTCTGTGAGATAGCTGTGATTCTTAGCCCCCATTTTATAAATGATGAAATTAAGGACAAACAGTTACGTCCTTTGCTAAACATCACACAGCTGTGTAGAGCAGGCTTCCCAAGCAGACTGCGGCTGGAGCTATGCTCTTAGCACTAACGTCCTGTTGCCTCCAAGAAGACGAGACTCAGTGACTGCAGGAGGTTCGTTTTGCTTGCCCCAGAGCCGAGTTATTTCAACAGAGGATGCTGCACTCAGCTTCCATCTCCTCTCACAGCTAGTTAACTTCTCTGAACGAATGCCGAGCCAACATTGAAAGCATATCCAGTGAAGGAGTGACCCTGTTTTGCCTGCTCAGGGATTCCACACATCTCAGTCCAGCTCTGATTCCATCTTTCATGCAGGGCCTAAAACAATAAAAAGTCTGCCCATCCCTCCTGCATGGCTGGGGGCAGTATTTACTGATGGGGTTTGACTTGGAATGAATTCACAGGATGTGCTTTTTACTGAACAATTTTGGCAGAAAATCTAATTGACCATGTGGCAGTCCCTGTGTTCTTTGGCAACACAGCACTTTCTACTCTTGGGCACATTCATAACCAAAGGCTCAGAAAAGAAGAAAAATGGCACAGACAGAGCCAGCGCTGTTCAGGATTTTGTACCTAAATGTCTGCTAGTCCCAACCTGAAGTGGACATCGGCGGCCCTGCCAGACCATCCAATAGAACTTTCTACGATTGTGAAATTGGTACCTGTGCTGTCCTGTCAGATAGGCCCCAAGCACTGAAATTGTACTAAAAATTGTTTTATTTAATTGTAATAACAGTTAAGTAGCCCCACATGACTAATAACTACTACACTGGATGGCATAACTCTTGTATTTTCTGCAGTTAGTTTCTACCAAACTGGCCGTGCTCCAATGTCTGGTAGAGATTTCCAATGGTAGTTGATGTTGCTAATTTCATGTTTTTAACATTTTTTTCATCTAACATTATGTATTTAGTCAGTTGACAAACATTTTGAACAACTATTATGCTCTAAGCCTGTAGTAGGCACTGGTAAAAACACCCAAAAGACAAAAATCCCTGTTCTAATGGGGATTATATTTAGCAGGTTTTGATAGATAAGAAATAAACATACCATGCACCATTTTAGAAGGTGATCTGCTATGGGGAAAAAGAAGAGAGTAAGGAATCGAAATAAGGTAGCAGTGAAAAAGTCTTCCTTCAGCACCTTAGTTGGCACCAAGGGAAGCAGAGAGAGAGAATATGTGAGTAATATAATGTGCAGTCTATGCACAATCTAAGGAATTTACTGTCTAGTTAGGATATTCTTAGATTATTCCATTTTATTATTGCCATATGTAAAATTCACAGCACAGAATTTGTTTTACAGTGGGCCCTAAGTACGTCTTCTACTCTCTCAACCCCGCCACACCACCCACCTACTGCATCCTTTGGGATAGACATCTGTGCCTTGCTTTGCCATCGGTGACTCTGGTTTAGAATGATGGAAAAGAAAAGAAGTTAACAAATAAATGAACACTGCACAGGTAGTGGTAATAAAATTTGTCAGAGAACAAAGTGTCCCACCATGTGTATGCATCCTGCCCCTAGAGGGCAATCTCTAAGATCCTTCCACCTCACCCTTGCCAAATTGACCCTCAAGAAAATCCCAGGTGAGTGATTTCTAGACTAGACACTGAAGCAAGATCCAGGCTCCTCTCTCTCTTACAGGCCTTAGTTAACAGAGGGCATTCATATCTAGAGCTGATCCTCAGTAAAAAGTTTCTCAAAATAATCTGCTAACAATCCCACTTTTATGTTGTGTTCAATTGTTCCCATCTTTCTAACTAGTGCTATTCTTTAAACAAACTAATGTCAGTCAGTCACACTTAAGTGTGAGTTTAACATGAACCATCTCTTAAGAGTTGCTCTTAGGGCTTCTAATTGTTCAATTAGAAGCAAAATTTGATTAGTACATTCTATAGGAAACACAGACTCCAGAAATATCAATCTTAAGCTTCATGATGAAGTAATAGTCAAACATTCCGATCCCAACACTCGTTTGACTTCAAGATGGTAAACAATTATCTAAGAGTAACAGTTTCAGGATGTCTGCGTATCTGAATGCCCGTGTTTGTTCCTGCAGGGACTTCATGAAAATGATCCAGAGCTAATGGGCTCTCCCCATTGACATCCTGGCTGGTGGTTTTTGAATTGCAGGCTTTTCCATCCCATTTACAGACCTGTTTTATCTAGCATTTATAGAAATACCACTTGAGTATCTCCCTCTTCCATAGGGAAGGTCTCCAGCTAATTTGCTTGCTTCAGCTCTGAGTTCAGCATGATCGGGGTTTCCTTGTAGGTATAAAAAACTCCAGAGTGTTTAACAAAAAACTGCCAATTATTCCACACCTCTGTGCTAGGGACAGTGCCAGGTGCTTTCCATACATGATCTTGTAATCCCCAAATACATCAACCTTGAAAGACGTACACTACTTCTATTGAACAGATGAGGATATGGAGGTATAAAGAGATTGAGTAACCTGGCTCCTGTTCCTTGTTAGAAAATAAAGGAACTGGGGCTGGGGATTTAGCTCAGTGGTTAGAGTGCTTGCCTTGCAAGCACAAGGCCCTGAGTTCGATTCCCAGCACCAAAAAAAAAAAAAAAGAAGAAAGAAAGAAAGAAAGAAAATAAAGGAACTGTACTATGACCAAAAGCACCATATAATAGTAATTATGTCATTCCATCTTCTACAGAAGACTATAAAAATCAACATTACCCTTTCCATGTATGGCATGGAATTAGTTGAAAAAATATAAATGTATGTTGACTCCTGTGTGATATAATTACTTCCAGTTGTCAGAGATACACCACGATCTGTATCAGGAATATTATCTTGATATGAAAGAAATCCTTAAAGCCTTCAAACAGTTATTGAGCTTTTTTTTGTGTGTGTGCTAAGGATGGAACTCAGGGCCTTGTGCTTGCTAGGTAAGAGCTCTGCCACTTGAACCAAATCCTCAACCCCTATTAAGCATCTTAACAAGCAACATATTACCCTAAACGTTATGGGGGAAGTGAAAGTAGATAAGACTATCTGTTCTTGACAAAAACTACAAAGCAACTCAAAGGGAAAATTAAAGTAGGTTCTAGAAAGAGAACCAAATACAGGCATTTGAGTTGGGTGATCATTTCTAAAAATGCTGTAAATTTGAAAAAAAAAAAGATACAGATGGCAAGAATATTTCTGGGAAATGAATCTGATTAAAAGAAATGGTAAGAAAATCAAAGAAGTGGGGTTCATGTTTAATGCCACTTGTCTCATTTTCCCAAGTAGGCTTACATTCTATCTCACCATGAAGACAAAGGGGCTTAGGGAAGGTCATGTGTTTACCAACAAAAAGCAGGCAGCTCTTCATTCACTCAGTCAAGCCATAAATATTCAAGACTAGAGCCAAAATTGCACTCTTCTGGAATTTAAGGTACCAGAAGAATGAAGCAGCAATCACTGATTCAGGAGGTCATAAGCTACTAGAGGAAACAAACATGCAGTTGTCAAGTGTTTGGGGAGCACCAAGGGAGTGATAATCAGAGACTTTCACAAAGGAGGTAGAGTTTAAACTGAAATCTAAGTGGCAACTTTTGAGCGATGAATAGAAAGTTGGCCAAGTAGTACACACAGCAAGTTCGAGGGCATACAGGCATGTCAGAATCCAGTGGGCTTTGGAGATTCAGTATTCACAGGATATGTGAGAGGGTAGCAGGAGTGAGCATAGCTGGGCAGAGAGACCATGGACAAATCTTATTGCCATATGAAAGTTGAGATGCTATTTTACTAGTGAGGGGAAGCCATCCCAGGATTGTAAGAAAGATGTGATAGAATCACGCCTGTTTTATAGAACTATTCAATCAACACCACGGGGAATAACCTGGAGGATGATCGAGAAGAATCAATTAGAAGGTACGATAAGGACCCAAACCAAGGTTGATAGAGAATGTGTTAATAAGGAGGGGAAGAGGGGTTAAAGAGAGAGGAGGAGATTGGGGAAAAAAAATTTTTTTTAAAGAGAATGAGTTAAATTGGAAAAGTATCTTAGTTAAATTTTTCTGTCATCTACCTTCTAACAGGAGTTGTCAAAGCCAATAAGTGGTATTGTTTTACCTCTCCTAAGAGAGCCCACCAGGAAATAAGAGAAATAGTTTTGGTGGTGACTTAGCCTGGTCATTAAAGGCTGACACAGTATGCACAGATCTTACTGAAGATGTGTATTACATACAGCATTTGAGAGGGACAGAGTGTGACAATATCATCCATGGAAAGCAGGTTCCAGCCAGCTACCTACATCTAAAAGAAATACCTGGTACATACTAGGTGCCAAATAAATGCAGATAGGAAGCTGGATCAAAAGTAAAAACTACTCAAAGTTTCTATGCACAAATTAGTAATGATATTTGGGAAATATTTATGAGTGGCTACATTAACACTTTTTAAAGCAACAACAGTTCATACAATAATTAGCTGTTGAAGAGAAGCTTCAAAACAGGCAGGTGAGGCTACTGACCACTGAAATACAGAAGAGATCATTGCTTCACACCTGCATCTGAGCAGAATCACTTGATGGAGTTGTCTCCGTGAGGATCACATGAATGCATTCCTTCTTGGGCATATATTCAAGCCTTGCTCCCTGCAAGAGGAGCATTATTCCTTCCCTCTTTTTGAATCTGGGCTGCTCTTAGTGACTTGCCGGATTGATTAAGTGTAAGGAAATGGTATTCTGGGACTTTTGAGGGTAAATCCTAAGACGACTTGTAGCTTCTTCCCGACCCCTCTGAATACTCTCTCTCTTGGAACACTCCCTTTAGGAGAAGCCAGTATCTGTGTAAGTTTACCTACCCAGAAACTACCAGGGAGAGAATGGTGCACACTGATCCCTAGCTCTTTCTGCCAGCCCAGATCAAGTAGCAGATTTGGAGTAAAGAAACTGTCTCAGACATTACAATCCCAGTAGATGATCTGCAAGAGAATTGGGGTCCTAGACATATAACCCTATTGGATCCATTATGGGATTCTTCAGCCATTCTATCCACTCCAACTGAGGCAGAGAAAAGTCATGCCTTATCTCATCTACAAAACAATCAACAAAATAAATGCTGTTTTGTACCACCACGTTTGGGGTATGTTATCTATTAATAGGTTACCAAAATATATGACATACAACCTTGTGGGTACCTTGATGCTAGAACTGAATATTATTCATCTCTCAATCAATAACATAGTATCTGACACATAAGAGACATCAATATGATTTGTTGAACAAACGACTAAATAAATGTGCAGATATCTGCATGGATGTTTGAAAGCTCTACTATAATTAAGCTTCCCTAAATATAAGTATCTCCGTTTCCCAAATATAAGAAAGAATTGGTGGTGAGACACTTATCTCTCTGGCCTTAAATCCCTGGACTTTCCAAGGATGCAGAAGACTGCTAAGGTCAGGAGAGGGCTCTGCATTGTACTTAATCAGTGTTACACCCATGACCCTTCCTACACAGCAGCACAGGACAGGGACCATAGCAAACACTTACATGGAACTTGCTCTGTGCCTGGCACTTTTCTAAGCCCTTTACAAAGATGAACTCATTTGACATTCACATGCTTAGTTCCATTTTCCATACACAAAAAATGACAACATAAAAACTAAACAACTTGCACATACTCACACAGTCAGCAGGCAATGGTTGAAGCCCGACGCCTGGCCATGGTGGCCACGGAGCTTTTTTGTAACGATGCTCGCCTGACCCTATGAGAAGAGTCATGCCATTACATGTGGCCCCAGACTTATGGCATTTGGGAGGAAATGGTCATTTTTACCAAGAGGAGGGAAAGATAGAGGATGGGAAAACAGGAAAAAGCCATTATCTATGCCCTCAGTCAAGACATGTAACTTTCTGGGCCCTTTATAAAATATGTAGTCATTTAGTTTGGTTTCAAAGAAATAATAAAATTTCATTTTTCTTTAGAGAATTAGCAATTCCATGGAAAATTCTTCCAAGTACCAAATTGTGCTATTAACAGTTTTTTATACATAAGTAAAAATTTGTATGCTGTGTCTGAAGAAACTAACAGAGAGCATCTATGGGGGTCACACAAAGAGCTCCCCTCCTCAAAAGCCATTAATTAACATAAGATTAGTTCTTAGAGTCTCACTCAATTCTAGATGCATTTCTAATTTTCAAATCTAGGATCAAAACCATGATATCCAAGATAATTAAACTTATTCAGAGGATAATATTTCTATGTGTGGGTTGTATTACCAGCATTTGGATTGAATACTAATGGCAAACTGGGGGAAGTTTCGCTGGTTATCCTGAGCTCTGCATAAATATCGGCCTGTTTTAAATTACTCTGTGAATCATCTAAAAAGCTCTAGATCGTAAATATAGCATTTAAATGGAGACCAAAATGCCACCGTATAGAGATTTCCCTCACTTGAGTGACTATACTTCCTATCACAAAACCATCTAATTTGAAGTGTACCAAAAATAACATTGGTACATATGGAGCCATGAATTAACAGCTTCCATATATAGCACTGCTTTGTCAAAGGCTCAATTCTAAAACTGAAATTTCACATAATACTATGACCATGTTTTTATGTCAAATTTTCAATCACTAGTCTAGCGCCATAAAAAGAAATCTAAAATAGGCTCCTCTCAAATTTTGTTTGTGATTAAATATCATGATGAAAAATTTAAAATCTCTCCAATGTTTTAAAGAAAACAGTGGGAAGGATTAGAAAAATAATAGTACCCAGAAAGTAGGCTCCCCAGTATGACTATTAAAAGAGTTAGAAGCAAATAGAATCTTCACACTACTAAATGCTGTTTGCCACTGTCCTCATTTACCGTTTTTCCCTTTTCTTCCCTAAACTTGTCTGGTTTCCTTCAGATATTTTCTCTGTGTAGGAAAAATATTTTCCTACAAAAAATGAGCTTAAATTTCAACCTGCAATGCAGACGATTAAGAAAGTGAAAGACATACTGGTAGAATACCAGGTAAGGTAGCAAGAGGGGCACAAAGACAAAAACAGACTCACCTCAAACACAGAAGCCGCCAAGCTATGTGGCTTAGCACAAGTCATTTACCCTCCGTAGGCCAGTTGCTACTCTGCAAAATGGGATTTATACCTGCTTGCCTCACACACTCTTACAAGATCATCTCCACAGCCCATTGTGTGCAATAAACCATGACATGTGATGCGGAATAGTATCTGAAAAGATGTTATTAAATTCCTCCTGCCAAAGGCATGAGGCCTCATATCTGTTATTTCTTTGTTAAGCCGAGAATCTGCAAATATTGGAGAGCTGAGAAAGACAGAGAATCACCAAAAATGACATTTTCCTCTTGATGTAATCTCAGAATGGAAAAAGAACTTAAAAAGGAGTGGCAGTTAATGTTTAACAGTGTTTTTGGATAGATGAAATTATCTCTGTTCCACCTAAAATCATCTTTGTTCCACCAATGACAGGCATCTCACACCATGGAAAGACCAACCTACTTCTCATAGTCTGTGGTTCTTATGGCTAAATGATTTAGCCAAAGCCGCAACCATGGTCACTTGTGAAACTGGGCTCAGAAGTATAGGACTCTTGTGTCTTCAACATCAGCTAACCTGTGAAAGCCATGATTGATTAAATTACACGTGTTCCTTGATTTTTATAGAGCAGTAAACTGAATGCAAGTGACAGATCCCTCAAATGGTTAATGATCTCAGGGAATTTGGATTTCATCACAGATGGCTGGAAATGGAAAACAAATTTTGAGATGTTATAAAAATTAAACACCACCAGGTGAATGATTGGACCTACTAAGCAGCTAATCAGAAGAGTCCTTTCGTTGTTAATCATGCACAACATTTATGCAGACTTGATCTTGCATAAGTCTCTAGACTAGACCCAGCCACTTGGGTTACCTGTCAAGGAGAATGTAGGCCCAGGTATGAGTTCTCATGTCTCACTTCTTTAAGAAAATTAGTTGGCAACACGCATGTGATTATGTTACTCTCTGGTTCAAATCCTTCTGAGTCTTCTGTCTTAATGATAAAACTACAAATCTCGAACATATCTCCAAAGTCCCTCCGTGATCTTGTCCCTATTCGCCCTCTCTGCATCCCCACCTTATTTGGTTTTTAATCTGAAATCTGTGTTAGCTTTCCACTACCATCAGAGATAGTCACCTCCTTTTAAAAGGTTTTGTTTAGGCTCAGTTTTGGAGGTTTCTGTCCGTGACCAGTTGGGCCCATTACCTAGCACCTGCGGTGGCACGTCATGGCGGGAGCGTGAGGCAGAGTAAAACTGTCCACCTCCATTCAGTGGATGAGTCATCAATGAGTACAGCACCCCCGTGATCCAATCACCTTCCACACACATGAGAATTGGGGGACACGTTCTAGATCTAAACCATAACACCTTCTTTCTTCTTCTTCAAACTAGGCCTATGCATGTCATTTCATCTGCTCTTATCTAACCCCACTACTTCCAACCCTCTTAATGTGTATTCATTCTTTGATTCTCAGATGAAACAGAACTTCCTCAGAGGAGTCTTCCTTGAACCCACTAGACTGTCACAATCTGCTTCTTTACCACTGACAGTCAGAGCTGAATTGCTAGTGCACGTCTTTCTCCCCCACTGGCATGTTAACTCAGTGATGGATGGGAATGTATATCTCACATCCATTCCTGTATCCTTGGCCCATGGCACAGTGTCTGGCACTAAGATATCCACCATGCATGTTTTGAATAAATGAATAAAGGAATGAATGGTTTCAGGCTGGTCCATGGCTAAGGACACAGAATCATCCAGAATAACTTAGATAATCTTAAGATTTGGTATCCTTTATAAATAAATGTGTACATTCTTGATAAAGATCTTCTGAACCTAGTTCTTGAGTGACTTTCAAGATTCTTGGAATAGTAGCATGATGAAGAATGCTATTCTCTTCAAAGTAGGGCCAACATAATATCCAATTCCATGGGTTCTGATGAATCCCACACAATCTAGGGCAGAGAAGGCATCTAATATGAAGACCTTCTCAAATCTCCCATCTTGCTTTCTTATAAGTAATAAAATCAATTTTGCTTTAATGTTGAAAGAAATCCCACAGCTGTCTGCTCCAGTAGCTACAGTAACAAAGAGGCAATGGTACAGTGTACTCAGGCCAAAGAAGGGCAGCACGGTGCCCTGGAAGGAGCCCTGGACGAGGGGTCAAAGAACTAGGTTCAGATTCTGACTCTGCCACTTATTTGCTGTGTGCTCATGAGCATTTGGCCTCTTTTTTGGCTAAAGTGCCCTACCTGTGAAATTGGAGGAGTTTTCCCATAAACATCAAATGAAATAATAATATACTATTTTACCTAGGAGTTGCTGGTACTTCAATAATGAGAGAAATATATAAATTGTAAAATACTGGGCAAATTATAATAATTTTGCCACCGGTCCTTGAGAGTAGTTTTAGCCTCTTGATTTTGAACAGGATCTATTAAGAATAAAATGATATTTCATTGCCTGCCATTTTATGGGTGGTAGGTAATGTGTTCTTACCAGGCTACTGAGAGAAGAATTGAAAATTAGCTGTGAATGATCCAGAATTGAGACATAATTTTGAGTGTTGATTATGATGCATCTTGCCTGCCTATACTCACCCTTCTATAGAATACAAGCTATCTTTTTAAAAAGCAGCCCGTATGATTCCTCCTTAAGATCAGAATTTTGCTTGCTCTACTAGAGTAAAACCTTGACATGAGTAGTGATAATCTGAATCAATAGGCAGCCACCTTCATGAAATTTCTGAGGAAACATAACTATTTTTGTTTACCGATGCTCAAAAAACCATTGGTAAGATATAATCTTTTTTCTGCAACTAGAAATGATAGTTTCAATTTACAGAGAAATGATACAGTAAATTCTTACTAAAATGCAAATGATTAATTGAAGGCATTTTTTGTAAACAATTTAAGGAAGAGGACATTAAATATATGGCATATGAGAGAAAGGAAAAGAGAAAAAAAGAACTAAATCTACTTTGTTACATTCTGAGATATTTAAATGGATTATTTTTAAATGCACTTTTTTTAAAATTATCACAGTTGAAAATAGATACTGTGAGAAAAATACAGGAAGAAGCAACTCTTACATAAAATAAATCCTCAGTGCTTTCTTGTGTTGCACAATATTTCTATTGCACGGTGGGGTGGCTATAGTATACAATACTGTATTGAATATTGCAAAAAATAGCTAGAAGAGGCCATTTTGAACATTAGCACCACGAAGGAATGGTAAATGTTTGAGATGCTAGATACGCTAAACACCTTGATTTGATTCCTTCACAACGTATTACGTGCTGAAACACCACACTGTGCCCCTTGAACTATGTACAGTCACGTGACAATTAAAAATAAACAGAAAAAGAAGAAATGTGTACCAAACAGGAGCTGCGTTGGCCAGTTTGACACTGATTTTCATTGCAGACTTATAAATGAATCCCTGCGGGACCAGCTCTTGGTGACTATACAGAAGACCTTCACATACACCCGAACCCAGGCCCAGCATCTGTTCATAGTCCTGATGGAGTGCATGAAGAAGAAGGAGTTGGTATGTTGTTCCCCGGCACAGGCCCCTGCACACCCCCATCTGCTGTCTTGAATTCTGCACCATCCTCTCCTTCCGGGCACGCACATAAGGCTCCTCAGGTTCCGCTGGTTCCAGTAGTTTCCTCCCCTGAATAGCTAAGACATAGCTTGTTCTGCTTTGGATTTAATGCAGTGTGTGAAGCAGGGTTTTAGCATCCTTTCCTTATGGAGCTCTTCCAAATAATTCTGATTGCCTTGACCAAATAAGATGAGGGAAAAAACTGGTCTCCTCCAGGGAAATACTTTCAGGAGCTCCTCCCTTAGGTTTGGGGCTTGACTTTGCTTGTGAATAGTGAATCACTGATGTGCTTTGTGTCGGTTATCATCAGTGATGCACATCCGGGGTAATAAGCTAATCTGCACAGTTGGAAAACATACACAAAAAAATTCTACAGATGTGTGCAGTGTTTGAAGTGCCTTCTGGTGACTACTGAAACATTTCTTACAGCAGAGCAAAATGTCTTATAAATCTGGTGTCATAGAGACCCTCTGTTAGGACAAACAGAAATAACAAGACATAAGATTTAATAAGCATTTACTATACACCAGGCAGACAGCTAAATCTTTACATGTATTAACTTACATGATCTTGGATGAGATTACCCTAACGAAAGAGGTACAGTTATCGCCCTGAACTTCTACATGATTAGTAAACAAGGAACCAGGACTCAAAACCAGTGCTATTTCAAAAATTGTCTTTTGGAAGCCAATGTACCCAGAACTGCCCAGTCTGGGTAGATTCTCACCACGCCTCAGCAAGCAGAAACTATTTTCAAAGGTCTTCTGAGCCCAACCAGTGACCTAATTGGCAAACTATTCAGATTAAAAAAAAGAAAAGAAAAAAAAAAGAATTTATTAAGCAAGATAGGGCTCCAGAAAGCATCCACACAGCCTTTGTGAGAAGCCTTCCAGCAGCTTCCAGGTTTGGAATGATGGGAGAGCAGAGGGGACACCTCCAATCCTCCCAGGTACTCCGCCTGGCCCCCATGCACAGCGAGGCCAGTGAGCAGCTGCCCAGAGAGCCGCTACCCGCCTGACAGCTTCACCCATGTGTATCCCTCCCAGCATTTCAGCTCACACACTCCCTCTGATGAGTTGCCTGAAACTTGAACTTCCACAAGCCACAATATGGATTTTCTCCTGAGGTCTGAGCATTTTCCAATGCTGAGGCCAAAGCTAACCATGAACCTTATGAGAACTATACATTTTGGCAGTCCCGCCAACTTCCTAGCAAGGCAGTGCTAGTACAAGCCTAAGAGAACCAGTTCAAGCTCATAAAACCACAGGATGCTGAATGAACTTCGGGTATTTCATCGGACTGTTCTACTATATCCTGCCTGATCTCTGTCATGTCACTTAATTATGGCCCCTGCTTAAAAGGTCAACTGCACCGTAATGCACTTAATTTATTACAGGAAATGTGAAGCATGCCTAGCTTCAAGCCAAGAGACTGCATTCTAAACGAGCAGCAAGTAATCTTCTTTCCATAGCTGGACAGAAATATTAGAAATTTTTGACGTCATAATTGTAATTAAAATAATTTCCTCTTCTGGGGGACTATTTATACCCACAGACAACACTAAGCATGTTGCAGATGAGGCAGGCCTTTTTTTTCTCCTTTGGCAAGAGCAAACAGGGAACTCAGGCATACCTCACTCACAGTCAGGCTGGCGATGCACACAGAGCCTGGAAATGCCAGTGCGGGCTGACTGCCGCAAGGCCTGCCCGCTCACAGGGCTGCACCCACGCTGCACACACAAGGCAACACTGCTTACTGGGATTCCTCCTTTCATACAGACTGGCTTTTCTTTGATTCCCCTTGTAAACTATATGGGATATAATATTCTGAGGCCAATCTAACCTTCACCAAGTTCAGCTGAGAGATTTGGTCCTAGAGTTGCTATGACATCTTTCTTCTGCCAGCACCAATTAACTTACATAATAAAGCCTTGCACTAGGGATGCGTGAATAGTTTGTAGAATGTGTGCCTCAGGGAACCATAGCCTCATAGAAAACAGGCCTTGAGGGCTCCTTTGTGGCATCCTGGTAGTGAGGCAGCCCTGCCCGACACCATCACACAGGTATACTACTGTACTTTCTATTCACTTCATAGAGTATCTTGAAGAAATTTATTTCCCCTCTGATGACTCAGAATCTGACCTCTTGAGAAGACGTATCTCCCTAGAAACAACATGTAAGCTAATTCTATTAGTTTTTACATTAAAAATACATTGTCCACAGTAGCGTACCAATTTGGGGAGAAATTTAAGGGATCAGAACTTAGTGTCCCTATATCCCCCCTTCTTCCCCAAGAGTTACCTGGCCATAAATAACATCAAGATCAGGAAAAGAGGACCCTAGTGGCCGACAACACCTCAAGCCTAATTCTGTGTGTACAAACCACAGAGCAACGGCAGCTTCTTCTTGCTGCTGCCCCAGAATGCTTGACTGCCCTCTAAGCTCTGCAGAAGCCACCCCCGGCTACTGCTGTCGACCACCAGCCCCGGCTGGGGACAACAAATTGGCATTTGATACCCTGAGTACTGCAGGAGGACTGGCTAGACCCAGCCCTGCGAGCCCCATGGGATGTGCAGCCCCCAACAAGTCATGGCGGCTGAAAGCAGCAGGCCAGCTCCTAGTTCACCACCTTCCATGTCCATGCTGATGATGCCCGACACCCTGTCCTCCTTGCCAGCTGCTGGACCTTTAGGGGTCCCATGCTGTCCACCTCTTCACGTCTCACCCCAAAGCTGACACTGCTCCCAAACCCAAGGTTCTTTACAACCCACTCCTCCCTCTGAATACAACTGCCCTCGGCCTGCTCCCACAACTTCATTTGTACGGAATCTGCATATGGACGCCAAGATTCTACATAATCCAGGATCAAAGGCCTAAGCAATCTATCTAGTATGTTTCAAGTTTTCATTTCCCTGTGCCTTCAGAGTCCATGTGACAGTAGGTGCACCCGCTCTTCCTTGCCTGGGTCTGCTCGCCTCTCTGGTCCTTGCTTCTCTGTAGCACTCCCAACCTAAGCACTTCGGTTCTAATTCATCTAGACCTTCTGTAATGCTGGGCAATTCTTGTATTTGTCTTCAGTGATAGCTACTCCTGTCGCCTACGGTTGTAAAGCCTTCCATACTCTTTTCAAATTTTAAATCACACCTACTTCCTCTTATTTCTGTTATGTATTTTAAATGCTAATCCTGCATTAATTAGCTTCTTCCAGTTTAGGGCTATTTCTTCACTATCCCATTTCCTTCGATAAACAGAAATTCTCAAAATCAATGTAGTTAAATTCATCAGCCTTTTTTGCATTAAACTTTTTACCTTTTGTTTAATAAACACCTATCCAAATATTACAAAGTTATTTTATATTTTCTTCCAGAAATGTATCTCATTTCAGCTTTCACACGAAATTTACAACCATCTAGAATTGACTTTTTGCATGTGACATGACTGGAAGTCCATACTGAGGACTAACTGGCCTGCATCATTTACTGCACAGTCCACCTCATACCCTATATGCCAGCTCTGTCACAAATCAAGGCTCCATATACTGTACACAAGTCTGACTTTCCGAATCAGTGTAGCTTTATAAACATGTATGTATGGTAGAGCAAGTCACTCTTCTTGTTAGTTTTCTCCAGTTTGCAGCCATTTTAGTCCTTTGCTCATACATAAATTTTAAGGCCAGCTTGTCAAACTGCACACACATACTAGCTAGGATTAAAACTGGAAATGTGTTGAACTTAAAGATCCATTCCCCTCATGCCCAACACAAGACCAAGGACCATAAACTTATCCCACTTTCTTCTCCGTCATTCCAGTACAAGGTAATCTTGATCTATGCTTTTTTCCGTCCATCTGGTACCAGAGGAAATGGTACTCTACTCCTAAAATCCTCCAACGTAGGCCACTCATGCCATCACTTCACACCTCCTGTGTGACCCTGCACTAAAAACTGTACATTTTTTGAGCAGTAACCCTTTTCAGGACTCCCTCTGTGTTGGGTTCAACCTTCATGTCCACCTTCCTGGAGCTTCAAGACGCTGTACTCTTCTGCTTGCCCTTCACCTTTCATCTTTCTTCTTGTCCTTGCCCTTTCATAAATGCAGACTGAAACTTTTCTCAGTCCATTTTTCCTTTGTGTCATTTTTTAAAGTATTTAAAGTCTTCTGCCATTAGAAATCCTATGACTCTCTCCTTGAAATTCTGTCATTTTTCCTTTATATATTTTGAGATTATGTTACTAGGCTCATAAACTTTTTAAACTAGTGGGTTTATTTCCTAGTGGGTTATTTTTCTATTATTCTGCAAACTTGCTTATTCCCGACAATGCCTCTGCCTTGCATTTCAGTTCATCTGATATTAATATACTTACATCAGCTTTGTTCAGTTTATACTTTCCTGGAAAGAAAGCTGCCTGCTTTCTCTTTTCTATTTCCAACTTGTCTATACCGTAGGTGTTAGCAGGTTTCTTGAAAAAGATATATAACTTTTGTTTTATACCATAATCTATTTTAATCTAGTCTGTGTTATTTTCCCAGAATAACTTTTTTTACATTTTATTCATTCATTAAGATAGTCTCACCTTCTGAGACTCATTTAAATATTTTCTATAGTACCCTTTTTTCTTGGTAATATCATATCCTCCTGTGCGCTTCAACAGTGATCTCTTTGGGAATTATTCACATGCGGCTGGATGTTTCACTTGGTTTTCTCATTGTTCCTTTAAATTTTACATGTCTAGCAACAAACCAATCTGTCCAGTACCCTGGAACGCCTCCCAGCCCCACATCTTCATGATGCTGCCCCTTCAATCATTTCATTTCTTCAGTCTTGATAATGTTGTTGGCCCTTTCCTTCTCCTTACTGCACTGCCACCCAGCTGCTCACTGCCAAGCTACCCTGATTTTCTTTTGGCAGCGTCTTTTGTGTTTTCCTGCTCTACTTTGATTCCAGGATCTACCATTCTCCTCTTCCTTCGCTGGGGGCCATTCCTGCTCTCTCATCTCAGGAAGGGACACCTTGTTCCCCTCCACACTTTCTTTATACTGGTCCAGGTTTGATCTTTGGGGGACCCAGTGTGATTTCTGTCACTCTCTTGCTCAGATACCTTCCAGGACTTCCTTTTGCTATTAACATTCAAACTATTTAATGTAGTTTTCTAGGCCCTTCATAACCTGAATGCAGTCTCTAATTTCATTCCCACACTTTTCATTACTTCCTTTTACCATTTTGTTCACTCGTCAAATGAACTGAGCTTTCTAAATTCCTAGTTTCCTTACTCTGAAAAATCATTCTGTTCTGCCACCATTTTCACTTGCTCAAATTGAATGCAACTGCTAGCATCCAACTGTGGCATCTCATAATTGTTTACTCTGATTTTCAACAGAAAAGTACACTGTGTAATTCTACAGTTGGCTGGTAGCCTGTGTCTAAGCTGCTCACTGGTAGAAGTCGTCATGTAGCATTGCTCACAAAGGGTCCATGACACTTCTTATTGTACATGTGTAACCTCTGCAGAGATTGGTTGTTATACTAATCTGGCTTAAGCAGTATTTCAAATGAGATACCTGGCAGTAGCTCACAATGAAAAAAAAAAAAAAAAAGAGGAAAGATTTCAACACTTATTGGTTCTCTATTTGGAGCAAGTGGATTTTGTTCTTTATCCTTTTTATGCAAATGAAATAATCATGTGCCATATTTTTCCCTGTAAAATGTGAGCCTGTATTTAATTATGGTGGAAGATAAAAACTAAAACACCAACAATCTTGTACTCATTTGTCTCTGAGATGATTTGTTAGTATGACTTGATTTAAAGACACAGGAAAATATCTCGAGCTCTAATTCTTTTTCCTTCAGAATCTAGAGCCCTTTGCAGTTTTCCTACCTAATGACATGAGTTTTAGCAAAATTACTACAATAATCATAATAACAACGCTGTTCTTAATCCTGCCTTATACTTTCCAAAATAAGATAGCTGTCTGGTGGCTTATTTTGGCTTTATGTTGTGTACTGGGAATTTATTGGAATGTATTCAGGTTCACAGCCTGACTAAAACAGTACCATTAAAATCACAATTTGTGATAAAACTAAGACTTTAATCTCTTACTTCTTGGGGATTTCTGTAATGTACTTTAAAATCTTTATGGGATGGCAACGTGGTTTCCGACTTAACTTCCCTATAGCTGGTTCTCATTTGCAAGGATGAGTCCAAAATCAAGAAGCAAACAGTGTCTATCCACTCCAACTCAGGATGCAAAGAAAAGAAAACAAACTGATTCCTACTTAAACTTCATCAGTCAAGAGGTTTCCAAGGACCTAGTGTCTTGGTCCATTTGGACAGTAAAATGCCATACCTGGTATCTTATAAACACAGATTTACTGTCCAGAGTTCTAAAGACTATGAAGTCCAAGATCAAGGTGCCAGCAGTTCTGGGGCCTGGTGAGGGTCTTCTCACAGCTGACGTCCTGGTGCTGCGTCCTCACACAGTGGAGAGGGCACGCAAGATCCTCCAGGCCTCTTTCATGAGAAAACCAACCCCACTCAAAGGAGGAAGCCGTCATGACCTAATCACTGCCCACATGCCTCCTCTCCTAAAACCACCACTGAGGGATTAGGAGTCAATATATGAAAGGGGGGGCACAAATATTCAGACCCCAGTAATCAGACAGACATCCCCAGTAGACATGGGAAAGGTAGTTTGGGGGGACTTATGGGGACTTAATGTCTACCTTTGCTTTGAACATAGTGGACACACAAGCCAAGAAGCTAAATTCAAGGGTGCAATCACTCTTCCACTCTAGCAGCTAACGCTCTGGCGCCTCATTCTCTCCAGATTCTGTCATGGACAGGGCACCCCGAGGCAAGGAAAAGTCAAGGGCACATAAATCATGCCATGGGATACGTGGAAGCAAAGACACTAGGGGCATCACTTCTGCATCCTTTTCAGAAACTCCTCTGCCCCAATGATGAATGTTATCAATATGTACATCGAAAATGTGCCATTAAAATAAAATAAAATAAAAAAAGAAACTCCTCTGTAGCAACTGACACTGTCAACCTCTTTTCCTTCTTAAACTTACTTTCCATGGATTCCATATTAGAATATCAATTTTCTATTTCTGTGTCCCTGCTTACAAATTATTTTTCCCTTTTCATCGCCAGTTCCTTTTCTCATCTCTACTCTATAAACATATGTTTATCAAAGATCAATTTTAGATTCTTTTTATTCACAATTATGACTTCTGTTATCGCTTTGAGACAATCCTCAAATGCACAAATATCTAGTCTTGTCTCCCTCCAAGCTCCTGCATTTCCATATTCCATACCCTCTCATACCCTCATTCTTCCTTGCCTAAACTATTGCTGTTCTATATTTAACTGGTCATCCTTAATCACATATCACCCCCCAAAATCTACTCCATAGGCTGGCAAACGTTTCTGTAAAGGAAAAGAAAGTAAGATTTTAAGGTTTGCATGCCAAATACACTCCCTATACCAGCGGTGGCAAACCTACTTACTGCACGTGTGCCGTGGCAGGCTGTTTGTGTCATTGAAAGCTCAAAGGTTCCCCATCTCTGCATTTGTTTTTAAACAACCCTTTAAAACGTAAAAGCTATTCTGAACTTACTAGTCACAGAAAAACAGGTCATGAACAAAATGTGGCCCAGAGGTGGAGCTATGCTGGCCCCTTCTATGGTAATATCAGATGCTTCTTAAGAAATTTACTCTGTTTCTTACTGAAACAGCCAGTCACATCACTCATGTGAGAATAAACTGTAACGCTTTGCCTGCTGTGCCAATCTTAAATTTCACTGGCAACCAAACCCTTCATATCAACCAAACTGATCTCCTGGTATTTATTTCCTACTTTCCTGAATTGTTAAAGCCTACAGCATTCTCTTTAGCCATATCCAGCTGCTAAATTCACACACATGTATGCACATGCCTGTAGACACACCCCCCCATACACACACCTGAAATATACTTATCTCCTTTATTTGAAACCCTTGTGGTACTTATCATTTACACTTCAAGTAGTTCGTGTAAATCTCCATCTTTCCATGTAAGCTCTTAAGAGCTGAGTCTGTGTCTGATTCATTGATTGTTCTCTCCTGCACTCACTCGTGCCTAATTTTGCTTAGTACCATAGCATATGCATAAGAGACACTCCATAAATCTTCACTGTATGGATGAGTGAGTGGATGAATCAATTCAGATGAATATACATTTAGGGGAATGATACATATTCAGTATCCACAAATTTTGTTAAAATCTCTACTAACAGTAGCATATCTCCTTAGGGAGTCATAGATTTCATTTATGGACTTAAGATATGATTCAGGCCCAGCTGTTTATATCGTCGGACCTCTGCAAGGGAATCTAATCTGGCAATTACGAGGAGCTAGCTCTAGAAACAGACAAAACTGGTTGCAATTCTGGCTTCATCACTCACGTGGCTTAATTTGAATTCCTAGGATCCTCAGCTGCCAAAGAGAGTTACAACAATACTCATATGTCCTAGGATTGGCCACACTTGCAGGCTTCCTTCTCTTGGGTCCAGATTATGTCTTGAATTTAACTCGAGTAAGGCAAACATAAGTACACCAAGAAGCATTAAGACTGAGCTCACAGTTTCATAGTCCTATGTCCCCCACCACATGCAAGGCTAAGAAGTATCCAGAATGTTACACGGTTTCTCATTCTCTGCATAATGGTCCCAGACTCCAGAGAGCATCTAAACCCTCCCAAGACACTGGAAAATGAAAGCAAATCTCTACCTACCTTTTCACAGATCCACAAAAGCCAAGCAAGCATGACATCTAAATACAGAAAATTCATCTCCTCTTGTAGGTAAACATCCTATATCTGAGAAAGAACCACAAAATCCAAGATGTTTCTTGCTTAGCAAAATAGGTGCTGTCAGACTATTAACATTCCGAGTAAGGGGCAGTTAGCATTACTTGGCAGATTGGAGTTCCAGCACCATGTAGGGTTGTCTGTACTCTCCAGCCTAGAATTCTGGGGCAAGGTAAGTGCTGAAGCATGTGTAAAGAATCTTATAAAGTGTATGAGCCCTAGGAAGTACTCAGGAGTTGCTAATTACCATTACAATTACTCTACCAGTAACTTCAGGAACTAATCAGAATGTAAGCACAAAGGTCTCCTTTTTCCCTTATGTTGCCTCTGGTCCTTGTTAAAACTGATAATGAGTTCTACTATGACACTAGTGACCTGTTATTGTATCTTCAGGTTCCATCTTCCCTTCTTCCTCTTCATAATGGACAAGAGTACAGTGTAGAGGAAATACCATACATGCGTCCTCCCAGGTAATAAGAAAGGAGCAGGCCAATGCCTTCTTCAGAAGAGAACCAAAAGAGTAACTGAATGACTAAACCATAGAGAATAGCCTGGGTTAGAGATCTGACCACTATATGCGTTGTCTCACAATAAAGAATAGTTGGTCACCTCTATTGCATACAATAGTTATTTTAAGATAAGTGAAGTTATGACTAAAATCAGCTCTCAGATTTCCATGAATTTCACACAATTTCAACAATATATCCATGCAGATACAACTTGAAGATGTAGCACTGCTCACTATTTAACAATGTTTTCCTTGTAACTTAATGCATCAAACAAGTCTAATTAGTTTATCTCTTTCAGATACTTGAGGGATGCTCTGGAATGTCCCAATTAGTTCAAAGTCAAAAGACTAAATCTAGAGCTTGATTTTAGAAAGTTTGTCAAAATAAAGACTTAAAGCTTGATCAAAATGAAATCTTAGCTTACTGTGAAATAATCATTTATTTAATCAGAAAGATAACCAAAATGACAAAGATTTCAAACGAAAATGCAAAAAGCCACATACTACAGAAAAAGTCCCTACTCTTCAATAGAGAAGACTCAGTTTTCTTCAGTGATTGATCAAGGACCTAATAAAACTTATTTCCTAATAAGAGAAAATGAATTCTCCCTGAAAACTTTGTTGTTTCAACATAGGGAATCGAAGAAAAAAAAACACACACATAGGGAATCATAATCTAATTTTGCACATACTTTTGATATTAATGCTCCATTCTTAGAAAATGTATAATCCCTTTCTAATTTTAGCCAGTTTGTTTGCATATAAAATCCCCACATCCCCAGTGACCTACCTCTAACCAGGCCCCACTGTTAACAACACAGTCAGCCACTGAAATCATGAGTATAAGATTGATCCACCAATGAGTTTGGTGCCCCCCCTCATCCAATCACCAGGAGTCCTGCCTCTGAACACTTAAGACTCTGGGGGGACTTTGTAGATCTACACCAGGATACCGCCTAATTACTGCCCTAAATGATTGTTAGCTAAATCACTCATCATGATCAAATTTTAGGCCCAAATACCGTTACCTGTCACGACAAGCGTAAGAAGGAAGCCTAGTGAGGTGACACCGTCAATGATGAGGCTTGTTATTCAGACCCAAATCTTTTTGCCTTCTCTCTCGTAAATATTTCTAGTTGAGTTGCGCCTCCTTTCCTTCCCAGGGAAGAAATACACACAGATAAATGCAGGCCCCTCCACAGAACTAGTCTTCTTGTTTCTAAAACAGGTCTCAACGAACAAAAACAGGCAGCTCCCCAGCCTAGCCTGTGTTCTGCTAAGTTACTAGGGCCAGGCGGAGCTCATTAACAGGCAGGGCTTACAAAGTACCTTCACACCAGGCTGAGTTACCTTTCTTTCTAGTTCTTGCTAAAGGTTTTAACCGAGGCATAAATACGATTGAAGAAGCAGACCTCATATTGATTTACACGCTAAAGAGCGACAACATTTTTACCTCATTTAGTCTTCTAAGAGCCTCTCTCCACTAATTTTTAAAATGCATCCCATTGCTCCTGAGAAGGTTTTGATTCTCATGCCCAGAGATCCAAGTTAAGACTACTTTATTGTGGTCACTGAAATTCCAGGTTTTTCTGGCAGAGTTCCCCCTGTCTTGCTAAAGAGAAATCACGAGTTCTGAAAAGTATTCTACATGAAATTGGCAGAGTTCCAGGCGTGGACCCCGGCCAGTTTCTGTGTGACCTAGATAGCCACCACGAACTCCCAAAAGGTCATCATCGTACACACTCTTCTGGGACACACGGACCCTTGGTTCCCTCCCAAGGTTCCGCACTTCTCAGAGCTTAGACTAACCTGAACGGAGATCCGGAGGGCGCAGTCCCACAAGCCCTGGATCCAGACGAACCATCATTTCCCATCTTCCAGTAACTATGCTTGCTTCTACCGAAGGCAGGTTTTCCTCTGCCCCAGTCTGACACCCAAGGCCTCTCCTGCAGGACCCAATCCTGTTTCTTTTGCAACTTCTGAAACCCATAAGGATCAAAATTTGCTCAGACAGGCCT
Organism: Hystrix cristata; assembly: GCA_004026905.1. Lineage (NCBI taxonomy): Eukaryota > Metazoa > Chordata > Mammalia > Rodentia > Hystricidae > Hystrix > Hystrix cristata. Next base: position 93,700 of record PVJO010001743.1, read on the forward strand.
CAAGAGCTCAGAACACACATCTAACAGAGCTCAAAACCCAAGAGAGAATTTATCCATAGTCCTCAGGTGCAGCAAGAACGCCGTGAGCAGCACGGGCGGGTGGGCGGTACCTGCTCCTGGGTCTCGGTTGGGCGTGGCGGCGCCGCTGCAGCTGTGCTTCGCATCTTGCTGAGACACCAAGTTCTTGAAAGGAAAAGCCCTCCTGTAATCCCAGCACTCTGGGAGGCTGAAGCAGAAACATCACAAGTTCAAGCCCAGCCTGGGCAACTCAGCCACTTACTGAAACTATCTCAAAAAAAAAAAAAAGTGGACTGGGAATGTGTGAAGGCCCTGGGTTTGATCCCTAGTACCGTAAAAAAGTAAATATTCCTGTGACCAATTAAATTTAGTAGCATTTGAATAAATAAAAACAAACAAAAGAATCCAATTGACAAATGGGACAATCCAGGAACCACAGGAAGTTCTGAAAACTCCAGCCAACATGGACAGGCCACATTCAGAGGCAAACAGAGGGGGAAACAGTAAACAACCTAAGTGGCTACACTTTGGCCAGTCAACCAGTCAATTGGTTGCAGCTTGAATAGTTAATTGGTTATAACCTAGTTGCCTACAAGGCCTCCTATGACCAGCCACACTCAGTTACTCTGACCAAACTCTATATTGGTTTGGTCTCTTGGGCCCAGGGCAGATAATCGATTCAAATCCACAGCCCCCTTCAAATTTTATTTAACACATATTACTAGACAAACTCAAAAGGCCTGTTTTCTGGTCCCGAGAGGGAGGTTTTTATAACTAAACAGGGACTTTTTAATCATAGAGTCATAGGTCAAGTTTAAAAACAGTTCTCACTAATGCAATGTCACTAATGCAAATGCAGAAATGCATTTGAGATAGATACTGAATTATAACCAAACTATTTTTAACTCTTATCTAAAAGTCTTCTTAATAGCTTAATTTATGTCCAAACATTTTAAAATGACATTCAGGGTGTTTTGAGAGCCCCAGCTAGGCTGGGGTTCTAGTTCCAGAGCAGTCAGCAACCCTTCCCTAAGAGGAATTGATATGAGTAATTACAGTGTGCTTTGCACGGGATAATTCTTTCAGCTGGCCAGAGCCCAGTGCCCCGTCGTCCAACTCTCAATCTGTGGTCCTTCACACAGGAATGTGTTCATACTGGCAGAAGCTGCTATGGCTCTTGTCTGGACCATGTCCAGTCTACGCCTGCCAGACCGCCTGCCAGGCTCTGGCACAAGGAGCCTGACCTGTTGTCCTCCCCCAGCCACTCCACCAGGGATCCCAATAAAAGACCTGGCCTAGGGCAGCCCCTAGTTCAGAGGTGGCGAACCAATGGCACACGTGCTGCAGTGGGCTGCTCGTTATCGCCGAACACTCTGAAAGGTTCACCATCCCTGCCCCAGATCGGCCAAGGGAAGGCCCAGATGCAATTCTTTATTGAAATAGGAAAAATCATTCAAAGCAATTTTTATTTGCAGATCTTGGAAAGAGGGTGTAATGAGTCAGGACCACAGTCTCCATCTGGCACCATGTGGAGCAGGAAAGGAGAAAAGAGAAAGAGAAAGAGATATTGAGAGATATTGAGAGAGAGAGAGAGAACAAAGCCTGTGACTCACTTTAAATTCACAGGCAGATCCCCAAATGGTCCCTAAAGGAAGGGGGAAGGCTGCAGCAGACCCAGTCAACCAAGCAGGAGAGATGCCTCTAAATTCTTCTCTCTGGCTGCTGGCTTGAGGTGTTTGGGTAAGGTGTAGACCTGCAGACTGTGTAAAAGGTGACCAAGCCCTTGGAGTACGAAAAAATTAAACTTGTATTCAAAATGGACACCGAGACAACAAAATAATTGTAAGTATTTACTGCAGAGGACACAGAAGCAGCATGACTGGATTAAAATAATTTTCCGGCATACAGTGGGATACTGACAGACTTTTGGAGTATCTGCAAATCTTTTACATGATTAAAAGGTCACTATTCTAAAAATAAGGATGATGCAGGTTTGAGAATTCACTTGCCTGCTTCAAATCCTGTTTCTGCCATGTAATCCATAACATTGGGATGGATTACAACCAGATGGCTTACTTTCGTCCTCCTGAAAAATAAGATAGTAATATTTAAATTGTGAGATTAATTATAACTATTAATTCATATATGCAAAGAACACATTAAGCACTCGATAAATATTTTATTGTAACTTATGAGGGTGATGTTTATGGAGCACTTTAGGTTTAGCAAGGTCATCTTTACATTATCTTATTTGATCAAAAATTGATTTTGCTGAGGTCAGTATTATTATCTCCAAGACTCTAAGACACTAACAGGTCCAGTGTTATTTAGTAAGTTAGTGATAACCTTGGACTTGAGTCAAGAGCATCTTCCTACAAATCCTGGACTCTAATATATGCCAGCTGATTCCATTCTAAATATCAGGGATAATCAAATTAAATTCACTTTAAAGTTGAAGCCCATTTTTTCTCATTCCTGGAATAATCTGAACACACATTTATTAAACTTTGAGATTCCTGGACAGAAAAGACCCCCGTGTTGGTTGGTATTCCTAGAATGCTCCACACATCTCACTCCTGCATACTAGGCTTTATATTCCTATGAGAAAAATGTAAGCACACTAAGTCAGCCTATATTTTTACAAACTACTGAAAGTGAAAAGGAATTTAAAGGAAATGTCATTTACACAGTTTATTGCCAAGACATCTGTCTTAGTCCCTTTCCCCTCACTAGGATGAAATACCCAACACTCACAATTTAAAAAGAGATTTATTTTGGCTCACAGTTTTGGGGTTCAGTCTATGGTCATCTGGCTCCAAAGCAGAAACACCTAGCAAAGGAAAGTGGCTCATGTCATGGTGGCCAGGAAGCAGAGAGGAGGATGGAGCTACGAATGAGACTTCACCCTTCCAAGTCATGCCCCTAGTGACCCACCCCTTATTACCAGACCCCATCTCCAAACATGAAATTTTGGGGGGACATTTTGGATCTAAACCATAATAATAGCCAACAATAACATATCTTTCATCCTATAACATTGTGTAATGTATAATAATGCCCTATAATATACAAATTTCTGTTGCACTTCCGTGTCATTTGAGTTGCACAACTAAGGGGCAAGAATTATGTCTATTTTTTTCAGTAACCACAGCAATGAAATAGATTGGAGAAGACTACAGAAACCAACAGCAAATGCCCATTTGATTTCCTACTTCAGCATCCAGACCTCAGGCTCTCTCCTAACCAATGAAAAAGTATAAAATTTTAATGATTCTGACCTTTATCAGCCATTAAAAAACAGTATATTAGACACAATGGAAAAACATGATAAAAATATTTTACTGATAAGATTAAATAAAAATACAATGAACAGAATATAAATAATACACATAAAATATTATTATATGATTTTATTCCCCTTAAAAGCTGACTTACTAAAAAATATACAAGACAATTTGTAGTTCGCATGCCAACTCCAGAAATGTCCTCCTGCACACTGGAGTGACTGTGGGACCATCCATGTCACTTTCCACTCTGCATGCCTTTCTGCCCCTCAGGCCAGGATCCTGCCATGCCCAACCAGATTCTCTGTCTCTGATCTCATCACATTCTCAGTCTCTCCATCCCAACTCACATGTGACTGCTCAGTGGCTCCCTTCAAAAAGTTTCTCGGTAACCTCGCACCCAGTCAGGAAACCCCCACATCCCTCACTGACCACACCGCCTGCATAAATCACGTTAGGTAGAACGTGAATTAATGTTTTTTATTGTTGGACCTATGTTTCCATTCCCATATGTATTTGAAATTACTATAGTAAAACACAAAACCATGGATATTAAATTTTTTAGAGTTTTAGAGGAGAATTAGTTTGAGGAAAAAGATGTAATTCTAGAGTTGGTATATAGATTGGCAAAAAGGTGAAGACTATACAAGAATGCCTGTAGACAGGAACACACTGGTTTTCAGAAATTTCAGAAGTTCCTTAGCCTGACATTCAAGACTCTCCAGGATCCAGACCTACTCTAACTTTCCAGCCACGATCTTGAGTATTACTACTCTTATCCTTTGAATGTCAATCTAACCAAATCCAATTTTCTAGAAAGCCATCATTATCCCACCTCTATAACTTTGCCAACAATGTCCTCTACGTCAAAGTGTCAAAAGAGTCAAAGTGTCCTCTGCCTCTATCCAACCTCCACTATACACTTGATCTTAGCCAAAAGGCTGAGAAGCAATAACAACCTCCAGTATAGTGGCTGCCTCTTTCTTGGTCTCTTCTCAAAAATCTACAACAAAGGATAATTGCTCTGAAGAAAATGGGGGATTGACTGAATGTGGTAACTAAGAAAAAATGTCAGTCAAGAATTGTGGTTCCACTGAGCCATACAGAGACCTAGTAATGGAACTTGATTTAGAAAGATTATAATACATGTGTAGGAAAAAACACAAGGTCATTATCTCACCACATCAATTATCTCACAAATGGAACCGTTAAACAACCTTGCATGGTAGAGAGGGCAGTTGTTATTACTTTTGTGCTACTCGTGGCAACCCCACATTGAAAGATGCCAAAAATGTGTCTAAGTTCATACAGCTTCAGGCAGCAAAGCTAGGACATCAGCCTAGGGCTTCCATAAACTAATAACATTAACAATAACAATTGCTTTATTTTTCTAGTTATAAAAAATTTTAATTGTATAAATTTAGAAAATAAAAAATACATGAGAAATTTTTTAAAGTATGATTATAACTTTGGTACATTTTCCATTTCTTCTATGCATAGTTTTTACGTAACTGAGGTAATTGTTTACATGTATTTCTTATTCTGAATTTTTTCACTTAACAATATGCATAATGATTTTTCTATATCATTTAAATGTCATTTTAATGGATAAATAGAAGCCATCATTTTCAGAAATGTATCTCTTTTGTAAGAGAGCTGGGGATGTAGCTCAGTGATAGGGTACTAGGCACTTGCTTAGCATGTGTGAGGCCCTGGGTTCCATCCCCTGCACCACAAAAATAAAACAATCAGGAAAGCACAGAGAGTTTAAAGAATGAAAGGAGTCTGGTGCAACCTTCAGTCAAATTTATCAGACTGGCTATCACTGTGAGGAACCCAAGAAAACTTGGGATAGGCAGCGAAAGGCATGGAAGCAAACCAAAGTTCCACAGTAGCTGGGAAGCTGTTCCTCCAAGTGTTGTCTTGTAGAAGGAGTTCTGATCCTATTGTTTCATTAGTTTGAGCTGATCACCCTTAAAAAATACATACGCGATAAATGTTGGGTTTTAAGAAACAATCATCCCTCTGTTCTCTAAATTCAATACCGCTCCTTCTCCTGCAGGTAACCACAGTGCTATTCATAGCAGGTAACATTTACCTAGCCCCAGACAGGGTACGATAACATCCTCTGTGTCGCCTCATGCGATCCCCAGAATAATCTCTCCATAGAAAAGTGATCATGTGTCTTGTTTGCCTGAGACAGTCCGGTTTCTCCTTGTGGCTCAGTGTCATTTTTAATAGCAATTCTTCCACTTTTCAGAAGTATCCCGACTTAGATGGTAAATTACATGGTTACCCCAAGGATTACCTGCATTTTACAGATAAGGAAACCAAGGCACACCATAACTTCCCCAGCATTACAGGGCTGAGAGTAACAAATGTGGATTTGAGTCTTAGCAAAATAAATGCTAGAACATTCTCTGTTGGGTCCTGTATTACTAGGATAAAACGTTTATGCCTGATGCAGAGTGGCGTGGAGCTTAATGAGAAAGACCAAGCCTTATACAGCTCCGGGTCCCCCAAAAAACTAGACAAACTGCCTACTCACACAACTGGTGTTCAGAGAGTAAAACTAAATAGGAATCAATCGTCTTTCTTATATCCTCCATTGCAAGAATATTGTAGGGTATCCATCTTTGTTTTTTATAGCACTTAGGTCTTTGGTGGATTCCTCAAGTACAAAGGAGCAAAATGAAACCTCTCCAACATTTCCATTTGTATCATGCAGGAGAGATGCAAGCCCTTGAATCACTGTTCACATATTAAATTCACTGCACCCTGTGAGCCTACAAGCACCAGGATGGATTCTCCAGCCCTACCCCGTAGCCTGTTCCAAACAGGAATTTTTCTTTTGCACAAGAGCCAGTGTTTTCTCTCCATTTGGGACAGTAACAATACTTAGCCTAAAGTTCATGAACAACTCAAAGTCTTTAAGGAGTTCTGTGAACCTTCTGAAAACACATGCAAGATTTTGTATGTACACGCCTTGTGGAAAGAATGCACACAGCTCTCAGATTCCCAAAGTATCCATAACTCCCGAGAGCTAGGATCACTGCGTTAGGGGGTTCTCTGTGGTGGCAAATAAGCAATACAGAAGCTGCAAGTGTCCCCTGAACGCCTCACTGTCCGCAGAGGTACCACAGTGGATGAGGATTTACTGTTCTCTGAGCAGTTTCAAGTGTTTGAATGTCCACATTTCTCATCAACAGTTTTTGTAAAGATAATCTCTTCCATACTAAAAAGTCAATCACGCATTTCAGAAAATCATCAGCTTATATGTGGGCTATGACCTAATGATCTACTTACAAATCACAATCTATTTTCTCATAAAACAAGGTAAAAGTTTCATTTTCTGTAAAGAAGCTGGGAACAAGAAAGACAGTAGGAGAAAAGAAAGGGATTGGTACCCCTTTCCTTAGGACAAGACTGACCCTAGGCACAAAATTCTAATCGTCCGAGTTTGTCTCAGCACCCTTCCCAGGAGCTGCCCTGAATCCCCTTGTGATACCCTAAGAGATTTCGCCATCTTCCTCCTTCACTGTTACCCCTCTCTCTTATCCAGCAATGTCATTTTTTTCACTATAAAGGAACCGCATCTAAGAATCTGGAGGCCGGTGGTGTTATTGAGCTCACATTCATGTGCGCAGGACCAATAGCTCTTTGACCTCTGAACTTTCAACAGAGAACATACGTTGATCCAAAGGAATAATCTATTAGGGGTCAAAGTAGTGTGACAAAATGAGGGACAAATTGCAGATGGGAAAGTCTGGGGAGGGGTAGGGAGGCCACACAGATTGTTAAGTCTTCTTAGACATCTCCTTCTGATGTCAAAGTTCATATTCAAATCACTTCCAACTCTGCTTCCTAAGCATCTTCATGGTGAATAATGGCAAGGAGGAAAATGAGTCCTGAACATAAAACTCTGGGCCACCCTTTCTCTGTTTTAATTTATTTTAGTTCTCTATCCCTTTCCCAGTAACACTTCATTTGACTAAAGGTCACAGGACCAAAATTTGAAAATCATTGTTCCAAAATAAGTATTTCCCAGTTTACTGCCTTCCTTCTCTTCCAATTTCATAAAATCTTTTCAAACTAACATACTGTATTTTGTTTTTGACCCACAATGTTTTGGGGAAGTGGAAGGTTGAGGAGAAAATAGGAGGGAGCTAAAGAGGCCATTAACATGCATAGATTATTTGTAAACCAGACGTCTGAAAACAAGGTGCCTACTGCTTTCTCTTCAATGTTAACAATGCATATAAAATACTCCCTATCATTAGAATGCATTCACCCACACTTCCTTCTGTATCACTATTTATGCTGCTTCTTGTTCAAGGTACTGCTCAGTAAATGAATGCATTCACCAGATTCTAAGGTTTCAACCAGAATCATTTACCTGGTGTTGATCACATATTTCCCAATATATCTTTCTCCCAATTTATTATCTGCCTTCACCAAACCCAAACCTTGATCTGAGAAAAGTATCCATCGGGCAACTCGGGGGCACCACACATTTTCTGAAGACTACTGCTGCTACAATTATCCCTCTATCATTTATCTTTGGGTTTTATCTGGTCTAGTCATCTTCTACCTTGAAAGGAATTTAAATATTTGCCTCCAATATATTAGTTAGTATTTTCCTTCTCTCTCGCTCTCCTCTCTCTGTCTCTGTATATATGTGTGTGTGTGTGTGTGTGTGTGTGTGTGTGTGTGATACTGAGGTCTGAACCCAGGACTTTCACACTGAAATACATCCCCAGCCATTTGTTTGCTTGCTTGCTTGTTTGTGACAGGGTCTTACTAAGTCGCCAAATTTCCCAGGCTGAGCTCAGACTTGAGATCCTCTTGCTTCAGATTCCCAGAGGGCTAGGATTATAAGCATGTGCTATCATGCCCAGCCAGTACTTTCCTTCTTTTCACCTTGTCAACTTGCCTTTATCTCTTTATTTTATCTATCTATTTATTTATTTATTTATTTATTTATTTATTTATTTATTTATTTATTTTGGTGCTGGGGATCGAACTCAGGGCCTTGCGCTTGCTAGACAAGCACTCTACCACTGAGCTAAATCCCCAAGCCTGCCTTTATCTCTTATTTCTTGATTCTCCTGCCCAATCCTAATGTTAGTTATCAGCACACTGCTGTCGGCCGTGGTGGCCAGGGCTCCTGCCTCACTCTGAAGCTTGCCTCTCATGGTCATTCCCATCACCACCTCCTTCACATTTGCCTCTGTAGGCCATAGCATTGGCCATAGCAACCACATAGTTGCATAGCCACATAGTGAATTTTAGAAACGACACCTCCCCTTGAGATTCTCGTGTTACTGCTCTAGGGTTTCCTCAGCATGAAAGATGTTCAAAGCTTCCAGTCTGGGACCTCCTGATATAAGGAAGTTCTGGTATCACACCATTACCATGTACACACTCCTTTTCCCACTGGGCCTTTGCGCCTAGACAAGGCCATCCATCGTTTGCCACAAGGAGATGTGCTTAATTTTTCTGAAAATAAAAACTGAAAGCTCACCTACATGAAGACCATCATTTTCCAAGGATACCATCAAATAAAGCAAACTACACAGTGACAGCCAGACCTGCTCAGGGCTGGAGCAGAGACAGCAGAATTCAGTGAAATTGGTTCCAACTGACTTGTTCTCAGCGTTGTGATCACTCCTTCTCCGAGCACTTGGTCACGGCTTATAATAAGCAGTGACAGTGAATGCCTGTTTGGGTTTCAATGCTATACTATGTGCTTTCTGCATACTAGCAGCAAGCTATCCAGTAACGAACGGTAGAATAGAGGGAGATAGAGTCACTGAGCAAGGGAGGCAAGTAGAAGAGGAGAAGGAAGAAAGAGTAAATTAATACCTTGCATGCCAACTGCGTTTTGTAATTTTATCTCCCCCACAGTGCCATGAGATAGGCAAGGTTCCTGTTTTTACTGACAAAAAAGTACTTGGAAAAGATAAATACTGTGCTCAGGGTCACCCAGCTAGTATGTAGCATGATTGGGCCTTTGCCCACCACTCCCATCTTGCTGTCATGGTCCATTCAAAGGCACTACTGTAATCCTGAAGGTGAAAGCAGAAGCAGAGACTAGAGACTGCCCTGACATGAGTGAAATAAAATGTTCTTGCTGCTTCCCACCAACCTGGTTCCAGATGAGAGGAAGGTCAGGTACCCACACAAGGGACAGAGGGATTGCTACCAGCAGTCCTCTGGGTAAGGGGAGGCTGATGTGAGAGTCAAGAAATGCAGCCTCGGGAGGGGAACGGGAAAAAAAGAAGCAACAAGATACATCATGTACAGGTACAAATCCCCTATGATAAATGTTATCACTATGTACATCTATAATGTACCATTAAAATAAATTTAAAAAGAGAAACAGCCTAAGCTGTCTTGGCAGCATGTTGGCCAACAAGGGGACCCTGTCACTTTTGTCTACTCTGGGGAGAGAAATTCTACTAGGGAGGCCTAAAGAGGCACAGCACAAATGTAAGGACTGGCTTCCTTCTCACTCTTCATTCTCAGCTTGAACACCACCCACCCAATTCCGGGAAGTCTTCCCTGACGGGCTAAATAAAGCAGTTCCCTCACTCATGCTCTTCTTCCTTTGCTAATGACACTCACCATGCTTTGCACTCCTCTCGCTTACTCATTTTTGCCTGTTTTTGTCTCTCTGCACTGTTACCATCTACAAAGGTGTATCTGCTTTCCCCATCACATCATTAAATATTTGCTTAATAAATTAATGAGCACAGCACAGGTCTACCACATGCTGGTTCCCCCCACCCCCTTTTTATCATTATTATTTAGGGAGGGCTCTACTTCAGAATCTATGCTAGATTCAAAACAACTCTATGTTATAAGTGTGAGTTCTCTAATTTGAGGAATTAGGTCTCTTGCCTGAGCCACCAGCATACCTGAAATAGCCAACATCTAAGAACAGATGTTTCTATCTTTTGCTATTTTCATTTTGGGACACTCTATAAGGGAAAAAAAGAGTATTAAAGAAGAGAGATAATCTTTCTTTTAAAAACTGAACAGCAATGTGTCTCAATAATCTTTCTTCCTCTCCTTTTATTTGTTCATTTCTCTTTCCCATACCACATTTCATCTACTTAAAACATCCACGTTCATCACTGCATAGCAGCACATGCCTGTAATCTCAGTACCCTTAGAGGCAGGAGAATCACAATTTTGTGCAATCAAGAAACTCAGAAAGACTCTGTCTCAAAATAATTAAAAAAAAATTTAAGGGCTGGGGATGTAGTTCAGTGTGAAGGCTCTTGGTTCAATCCCCAATACAACATACGTATATGCATACATACATACACCCCAACCACACACATTCGTTGGCAGAAAACAGGGGGGAAATCTATCACTGTTACCACTTCCTGGGAACACCGTGGTCAGACAGTGACTTGGAATGGCGAGCTTCTTCTCTGTCTCCTCCAGATCCTTGCATTTCCCGAGGGCGGCAGGCCTTAATACACCACACCCAGCAGAGAGGTGCCCTGGACTGCTAAAATTTCCGGGGGAAAGTACCTTGCCCAGATAACACACCTACCCACACCCTAATCTCCACTATCACAAGGACCAACTTGCAGGTTCCATTACAGACAAACGATGAGGGCAGAGTGATAGAGGACAGATGCGCAGTCCTGACATGGAGAGGCCCGAGGTAGCCAAGACTTGTCATCAGCCTTCCATGCCGATGCTTCGGTTCTGGCTGAGACAAAATGTTTCTCGACAACCCGGTTTCTAACCAGACCTCTGCCATCTGCCTCCGCGAGCCCTAAGCTCTTTGTCTTCCTGTGTCATTGGTCCTGGAAAGCTCTCCATCCCCAACGCAGCTGTCGCATCTCCTCACGTGGGTTGGTTCTGTCACCTGGCCAGCCTCTCAGTACTTGGTCGCTTGCTCAACAGGATAAGCCGGGGGGCTCGGAGAGGAGGCTTTTCCAAACCTCCTCATGCCATGCGCACAGACTCCCACATGGCCCTTGGACGCAGGCACACAGAAGGGCAGGAAGCAGAGCAGATGCCAGCCACGGCACTCGCTGCACACAAATAAATATGGGCATATGCAACCACAGCTTGCTGCAGAAAAACCTCAGTAGCAAGTATGCCTCTTTTGAAAGCCAAGCCACCACTCATGACAAATTATAAAACATTGAACAGAAGTCCAGAATGTACTCAGGAATCGCTAGTGGCACCAATGGGGCAGGCTTTGGCTTGGAACATTCATTCACGTTCCAGTTAGGATGCCCTTCTAAATCACACGTGCCAAGGTAAAGTCTCTGCCTGTCACCTGTCATTCTTCTGCTCACCAAACCACTTTTGCAATCATTCATCCAGAAACATTTATGACATGTTTCCCACATGCCAGGTACTATTCTGGGGGCAGGAGATGCAAGAGTACCTCTTTTGGGAAAGAGATAGTAAAGACATAAGAAAATAAATATATGGAAAATTACCAGGTAATGATATATACAAGGAAAAATTAAAAATCAGGATTAATAGAGAGCAATGAGATAGAATAAGATAGGATGAGCTACAGTAAACATGTTCATTGATGTCCCCCCCAGCACCTACACAGTGTCTGGCAGAAAGTTAATGAGTATATAGAAAGGGAGATTGGAGAAGACCTTAGGGATGTCCCACTGAAGATAAGGAATTAGTGACGTGAGGCAGACAGTTGCCAAGCAAGAATCTAGAGGAAGAATATTCTAGGCAGAGGGAAAAGCAGGTACAGAGGCCCTGAGACAGAAGTGTGACTATAGTGTCTGGGATACAGAAGGAAGGCTGGTGAACCTGGAGGGGAAAATGTGAGGGATTCACTGATAGAAGTTGTTGTGAGGAGTCTAAAACAATCAAGCTATAGAAGCAGAGTAGAGAGGTTGCTGCCAGGAGTGGGAGCAGTTGCCAATCAACAGGTATGACATTTCAGTTATGAGATGAATAAATTCTAGAGATCTGCTGTACAACACTGTGCCCATAGTTAACAATACTATTGTACACTTTATAATCTGTTAAGAGGGCAGCTCTCATGTTAAGTGTGCTTACCACAATTGTGTAAAAGAATGGAATTTCAGTAATCTTTATTCTCTGCTAAGCTTAAGAGACATGGCATCAAAATACTTCTAAGCTCAGGTGTGCTAAGGAATCCAAGAGTTCAAATAAAAACAATGATAATGTTAAAGGCTGCATTCACTGGGTACCTATTAGGTGATAGATCATTCTAGATATCTAATTGTATACACATATACATTCCCTTTAAGTGTGTGTGTGTGTGTGTGTGTGTGTGTGTGTGTGTGTGTGTGTGTGTATCCTCTGCTCATTGAAATCTGAAAGCTACCTTAAGTAGATATGACTTTATCTTTCCTGTCTAAAGCTTAGTGAGGTTAATTAATTTCCCCAAAGGACACAGAGAGTCCAGCAGCATTCAAATTTAAGTCCAGACTTATTTGATAAAATGCCTGTGTTCTTCCTACTTCTCCTCTCCTCTGGCATGAGGATCAACTTCCAACTCTAGCCCAGAAGCCCCACCTTCAAGTGATCTGATTAGATGGGCTGCATCTAGACAACGTACAGGTTCCAACTGGTGGCACTTCTGTTCTTGACTTCTGGCTTCATTTCCATAGTAAGAGTTTTCTTTTATGTTTTAAATTAACTTCACATTTCTCCATGAACAATCATCTTAAACTTGAATATAGCTTGATCGAGTTCATTTTTTTCCATTGCATAAGTAAGATATGATGATCAAGATGTGTTTATTATGGAAAATTTGGAAGCTTATTAAAATATAAAAGGGAAATATCATCCATAACCCTAAACCCTCAACACTTGAATTTTCTTCTAAGGGATTCTTTTCTCTATATATAAATTCTCAGGTTTATTTTGTTTTCTTTTAAACACACTTTAAATCACATAATAGATATTTATAGTGAGGATTCTCAATTAGCAATAAAATATTTTCATTTTGTTCATGCTATTCATAAATAGGATTTGTTTGAATTCTTTCCTTTCAGTTTTTAGTTTTTATTAGTACACGTTTGTAACACATAATGATCACATTACTTGTGAGTAGGTACATGTACATAACCCATCTCAATTATTTTTCCATCCTCTTTCCTTTCCCTCTCTCCATCTCCCTTTCCCATTTGAAAAAGATCTGTCTCCCTACTTCCTGTTATCTAACTTTTATTTTGCTCTTCATCTATATTTTGGGTTTCTCACATGTGATATTCAAGCTTCTGTGTCTGATTTATTTCATTTAACATCATGGTCTCAAGGTTCATCCATTTTCCTGCAAATGACTCACATTCATCCTTCTTTATGGCAGAGTATTACCTGCATCCCACAGTAATAGAGATCACACCACTGAAAACATCAGGCTGAGTTTTAAACTAAGAGAAAGACACTGAGAGCACCAGCACTTCCAGCCATGGGTTTAGAAAAGAGCAGGTGCCTGTTCTGAAGGATACTCAAGTCAGTACTACCAACACCTACTTCTACTTCCACCGCAGTTCTAAGAACGTCTTTCTGAAAGGGATTTGCTTTGGCAGATATAAACTCTGGCGTATCCTGGCATCAGTATCATGACCCTGAGAAAAAAACACTTGAACAAATACAGTTGATTAGTATGCCAAGCCCTCCCCAGCTATTAAAATTGCATGTGAGTGCCATTTATGAACATCTCCAGAAGGCTGCCCAATAACGCGACAGTTGAACTCTTATAATCCGGAGATGACCCGTACTACTCGCCCTTCCCACTCACGAATATCATACAATATAATTAATGATAATCCACTTAATCTCCAAACACTTTGTTGGGCAACTTCCCGAGTTAGTAAGTGGAATGGACTCATGCATCGTGGAGTTTGACCTTCCTCAAAGCCCACTAGAGAAGCTTTGTTCCCCGAACACACAGTCCCAGTGAAGGAGCCACAGGACAAGAAGTAATCGCATGACAAAAAGAAATATGAAGACCCAGCCTGCATTTGACATCTGCGCTGAATGCAGCCTTTCACAGATGAACTTCTGCCGGCCCCACCTCCTTCCATTTGAATCAGCATGGTTATTATGCTGGTGCTGGTAAAAGTCCTATTGTAAGTCTCATGTTTCCTGAGTATAATACAGCCAGAAAGGTTGCTTCTGTACCAGCTGTTGACTAACAAAACAGCGACCTATTGCTGAAGAGGCATTGGCTCACTGTACAGTGTATTCCTTACGCACAACAGAAGCCATTTGAGTGCAATGCTAGAAAACAATTAGAACTACCGAAAAGAAACCTATCTCTCTCTCTCTCCATATATATATAAAATATGGAGAGAGAACTATGCATATTATATATACTATATACTATACTATATACTATGATTAATATTATTAATATTAATAAAAGTATATAGTATATAATATATATTATTTCTATTTTTGCTTGTCTTTTCTTCTTGAATTGTTTGCAGGCAGTATTAATATACTATGTCTGATCAGAAGAGATTTATTTTGTAATTGGACTGTTAGTACCTAGTAAAACTGTATCTATCTATCTATTTTGTCTTTCTTCAGCATTCAAATGTTTTATTTAAGGCCAGCCATGGTGGCAAATGCCTGAGAGAGGCTGAGGCAGAAGGATCGCCACAAATTCAAGGCCAGCCTAGGCCACATAGTGAGTTCAAGCCCAGCCTAAACTACAGAGTGAGGCCCTGTCTCAAAAAAAAAAAAAAAAAAGCAAAAAAAAGATAATTGTTTTAATTGAGAAATACCTTTCCTATGCAATGGAGAGCAAGGAATAGAGGACTGGGATTTGAGTGGAGCCAAAACATTGGGAAATGTAAGGATTAAAAAGGGCTGGGGACTTAGCTCAGTGGTTAGGGTGCTTGCCTTGCAAGCACAAGGCCCTGAGTTCGATCCCTAGCACCAAAAAAAAAAAAAATGTTTTGCGGGGAGAGCACATACTCACCAGCAGTTTATAACCCCATGACTGGTGTTTAGTCTTCATAGGAAGGTGCTTGGAACAGAGAGCAACTGTTTGGGGAATGAAGGAGTTACAACACCAGTCGTTAGAACACCTGGCTCTCAGCCTATCCAAACATTCTCCCAGACTGACAGCCTGAAATGACCAGATCAGGACGCGCCTCCGGGGAGCCGAAACAACCAGCTGACAAGCTGTTCTGCTCCTGCGAAGGCCAAACCAAGACTCTCCTCCCGAATCCCAAAGCCTTCAAAGCTACGCCAAATTCTTACCCCCTCAGGGGAAATTGCCTGCTTATTGTCATTTCATCATTCTAGCAATGCAAAATGACAACAAGAAAGCAAACACATGAAGTTATTTGCATGATTTACACAGAGAAACACAAAGCAGTTATGCTTCTACTCATTACCAGGCCTCTTGACACCGCAGGGAAAATTTTCATTAGTGTTAAATGTTAACCTGAGACACTCATCTGTGATGTTGGTCACTCCATGAAAAGTTAAAGGACAGACGGCAGGAAAGAAACTGTACGCACCATCCAGATTTAAACCACACCTAAAGACGCCTGGTGGGGAAACTGGGACTTCTAGAACAGGAATAACAATAATAACAACAGCTTTCACTGAACACTCACATTTTCCAGGTTGCTTGGTCTGTTTAATCTCATATCTCAAGTTAGTCTAGCTTCTCCATGTTGCTGGTCATTTTTAGTGCATGCTTGTAATCCCAGCACTCTGGGAGGCTGAGGCGGGAGGATAACAAGTTTGAGCCCAGCCTCGGCAACTTAGAGAGACGCTGTCTAAAAACAAAAAAATAAAAAAGGACTTAGAATGTAGCTCAGTGCATCAGCCCTGGATTAATCCCCAGTAACACACACACACACACACACACACACACACACACACACACACACTCTCACAACCCAGAGTCTTTTCTGATTGTTTGATATATATATTAATTCACTTTTCTCACAATGACTTATAAAAGAAATATTGTTAGTATCCTTATCTGTAAAATAAAAATTAAAATGATTTGCTTAAAGCCATAGAGCCAGTTAAGTAAACTAATATATTAAATGGTTATATATTATTATATTATCTATGATATGTTACTTATAGCATGTTATAGCAAAATTATAGTATGTTGTGTAATAATAAAGAATAGTAATAAGTTAATAAATACATAACATGTTTCAATATATAGTATCTATTTTTTAAATCCATTTTCTATAAGGTTTTCTGCATTGACTGTTTCATTTAAGCATATTACAATAAGTCCATTATGTATTAGCAAGAAAAATCAGGAAAAAATATGCTACATCCCACATAATAAAGATTCTCTGACCTCATAAGATATTGAACTGAAACACCAACCCAATGTCAAAACAATATATTAGAAAATACCTTCAATCTATTGAATCAAAATTTGACTTTCACTCCTAGACTGAATATAGTGAATCATCTGGGTCCATTAACCACATTTTAGAAACTCAAATACAGAGTAGATGGCCGTGTATATAAACTAAAATTGACTTGAATATTTGAAACAGGTATTAGGCTGAAAATTTTCATGTGTGTATTCAGTGTATGTATATTTAATGTATACGTGTATTTGGCGTGTATGGATATGTTCAAACTATAGAATAATATTTTTATCTTCTTTTGCTAAACACTCAAATGTTTATAAAACTTTAAAATATTGTCATTCTAAAAACAGAGTAAAGCCTAATAAAAATGTGGAGTAGGATGAGATCCACAAATCAGCATAAGCCCATTACCCATGGTGAGCAGGAAGGCTCCTCCCTATGGGTCATCCTCTTTCTAGAAATGTCTTGTTTCCAAGGCCATCCAGAAAGTATAGCCAGTCACTCTAAGAAAGCACGTTTCATTTATTGTAGCACTATTCACAATAGCCAAGATGTGGAATCAACCGAAGTCTCTATCAATGGGTGAATGTGGTATAAACACACATAACACGTTAGTCATAAAAAGAATGAAATTCTTTCATTTGCAGCAACATGGATGGACCTGGAGGCTATTATGTTAAGTGAAATAAGGCAAGCCTAGAAAGACAAGTACCTCATGTTCTCATATCTGGGAGTCAGAAGTTGATCGGCTTGCAGCAGAGAGTAGAATAGTGGTTACCTGAGCCGGGGAACCATGGTGGGTGGGTGCAAGATACAGAGAGGATGGCTAATGGCTATAGGGGTGCAGTTGGATAGGAGAAATAACTTCTAATCTTCCAGAGCACAACAGGTAACTATGGGTCAACAATAACTAATTGTATAGTATTTCAAAATAGCTATTAGAGATGATTTTGAATGCTCCCAACACCATAAAATGATAAATGTTTGATAAATAGTATCCCAATTGCCCTAATCTGATTATTACACATTCTATACATATATGATAGTGTCACATATACCCCATAAACATATATAACTATTGTGTGCCAATCAAAATATATTTTAATTTTAAAGGGAGAAATATTTTTAAAGTGTATTTAGGACAACTGTTTTGGAATGCTGTTAAAATATGCTTTTTTTTTAAGTGAGCTGTCAGTTCTTCTCTGTCTTTGCCACGTTGGCCTGGAGAGTTCTGTGATTGCTGAGTGTGTTCAATGAAGCAGTGTAGAAAGGCAATTGAAGCCTCAAGTTGCCTGGGCTGGAACAGCAGCCATTCTGCTTGAAATTACAAGCTAGACTCCTTGAAATGAAACTTGTCATGCCCACCAAAGTTGTTGACTGCCTGTCACATCTGGGGCTTCTTGGAGGAATTGAACTAGCCTGACAGACAGATAGGTGCCAAAACCAAGCAAGCTGGAAGATGCTTGCGAGCTTGCCATCCTGGGAGGTGCCAAGGACGCTGGTGGCGCGGGTTGCCTTCCTTGTTAGTTCCTGGTGATGTTGTAATTGTGCGTCAGGCAGCCTTATTAAGAAAAAGAATGAGATACATGATGATATAATATATGTAATCATTCTAGGACTTAACGTTCACAAGGCTCTCCTTTAGAAAATAAATTCTTCCAGTTGTCCAGTTGATTTTAAGGCCCACTTCTCTTCCATCAAGCCGCGAGCCTGTGGAGTTACGATATCCATGTATGGCTTGAATGTGGCCTGGCAGCTTTCAGGCTGACATCATAATTGCAAAGAGCCACTAATGGTATCATTCTTTCCAGCAGATTCTATGACCTCATAAAAATCGAGTTTTTCATTTCTAAAGAGTGAATAAAAATAAAACCTAGTTCCTTTTCAAGGAATTAAAATTGTCTATTGTACCTTGTATAAACCCACTAATTTCCTTTTCATTCAGAATTTCAGGGACACACTGAGTAGTACATAATTTTGTAATTTTCCCCACTGCTAAACTTAGCTTCATTTAGTTAACATATTCTATTGTTTCTTCTTTTAAACAACTATGGCCCAAAAAAGTCTGTGTTAGCCACCCTTTGCTCATCATATGAAAATTGTATTTGCTCTTTTGGCTGATGAAACTGTGTTAATGAAGTTTTTGAGGTCATAAACATGGACTGAATTTTTACTTAGCTCTATTTCCTATACAGAAACAAAAAAATTGCAGTATCTTTAAAGTTTAGTAGGAAAAAAGTTCATTAAATTGTATCTATTTCTACCCAACTATCCAAAATATGAGATAAAGGACCCAACAGATCCTAAAGGCAGATATAATATATACATTTTATTTAGCCATGTGGATACATGTAATACACATATGATTATGTATATATACAGTATATACTATTATATTAGCTATTCTATTTGTTAATAATAGTATACAGTATATAATAGCATTTATATATACTATTATATATGCACATATATATGTACACACACACACACACTGTACCTGCCACTCTGGGAGTGGGAGAAAAAGAGCGAGGGAAGAAGAGAGAGATCTGGCACTCTAAAGCCTTCTAGTTAATATTTTTGGAAAACATGGAGGGAAGAAAGAGAAAGAGAAGATGAAAACACAACCCAAAGCAGCACAGGGCTTGTATGAGACAGGACTCAGCAAAGGAATGTTCCTATGCATACATCTGCACATAACATTCAAAGGTATTTGGGGGTGTTTTGTCACAATTGACAGATAAGGAAGAGATTTAAAAGGAAAGAAGCATCTTTCACTGATGTCCAGAAATGAACAGTAAAGTGAAAGATTCAAAGACAGGCATTGGACAGAAAATAATTACATTCTACTGTGTGCAACTGTTGCCTCAATTAAGTGCAGTAGGTTTAAAATTACTAGCTAAAAATATACATTTTTCATGCTATTTTGTCATGCCGATTTTCTGTAATTCGGCTTTCATTAGCAGCTTGCATTATTCCATTGCTAGAACTCCTTGCGGGCAACTAGGGAATTCTTTACTTAAAAAAGCAAAATTTAGAGAAGGTAGTGATCAATGATAAGATACATTTGGATAATTTGGCAAGTGCTTTTGATGAAGCAAGGGAGAGGAAATTCGAGACTGTACAGTAACCCTGCCTAATTTTTTAAAACCAAGATTCTTTTTTACAATGTCCTATAAATCAGTGGTTTTCCAGGAAATAAAAGGAGATTGATTCTATGCTTTAGAGAGCAAAGGGTAGAGAGTCATGATTCTTTTCTTCCCATAGCTATGGCTTTTCTTTCGGGGGTCCATTGACTAAAGGAATGGAGTACACTTAAAAGGGAAAAGTGTAGCTTCAGAGAAAGAACAGCTGCTCCACTTGGCCAGAGAGCCATCAGGCTTCCGCAGTGACCGGCCAGGCTCTGCTGCTGCTGGCCCCATTCTCGCAGAAGGTTCTTCGTTGCTTTAAAACAATGACCATCAACAGGTAAAGCGGGCCGCTCCCTCTGACCCTACTGTGGCTTCCTTACATTCTGCTGTCTGTCCGTAGAACCCAGAACACTGGGAGGCAGCGTGGAAAAGAGGACCACCGAGTGTGTTTTTGTGCAGCTTGGGGATTCCGGCAATGTGACTGTCAGTACATTACTCTCCCTTTGTAAGCCTCAGTTGTTTTTACTAGAAATTAGGACAATGATATGGAGGGCTGTTGAGAAGAATGAGATTTCCGTGAGTACAAGGCTTAGAGGAGTGCTGGCACATGGCAGGTGCAATTGTTTTTTTAAGAGCCTACTTCTCCCGCAGCAGGAAGAAATTTTTATTTCACTTTGTAATTGTTCTCTTTACATATCTAGATATGTTCTTCACTCACTAGAAGAGATGAGCAGAAAAAGCTCAAATAAAATCATTTAGAAAATGTTCCTGCCAAGATTATAGCAATATTTAATTTATCTAAAGGGTCTTATATAGAGCCTTTAACTACCCAGAATATATACAAAAACTAGGAAAAAAAAGATAAAGGGAAAAACACTAATTTGAATTTTGACATTGATATCAGACAGTTCACACACTAAATCCCACACAGTCATAGGTACCTAATGCCACGGTAACCACAGCTCCTCAGCTTGGTTTGGGTCTGGTCGTCCTGCCCACTGCAGTTAAAAATCAAGGAAGCCACAATGAACAAGAGCCGTGAGAAGAATTAGTGAGACCATAGAGACCAGAGACTGTACGTATATCAGACACATGAACTCTAACCGTGAGCAGTCTGGGCCATTCAGGCATTTAAACAGCCAATGAGAACATCACTAAATCACACCAAAAGAAAATAAGGAAGTCCAGGCACAGTGGCACATACCTGTAATCTCAGCACTCTGGAAGTTGAGGCGGGAGGATTGCAAGTTCAAGGACAGTCTGGGCCATATAATGACATTCTGTCTCAAAAAGAAGTCAAATTGTAATCTCACCTGAGCAACGTAGCAAGACCCTGTCTCAAATTAAAAAATAAAATGGGCCGGGATATAGCTCAGTGTGAAGGTAGTGGGTTCAGTCCGCAGTACCGAAACAAAGAAAAGGTAGGGGGAATAAATTTTTATCCTAAGTAGAATTAAAATGTTTGCCTACGAAGACAAATGATGTCTATTCCATTATAGAAGTTTTCATCCAAGAAAAGTAATTTGTTTTTATTTCAGAGTAAGGGAAATCCATACTTAGCTAGAAAATATGTTTCTATAGAAATGATTGCTTCATTCTTTGATATATCAGAATAAAATAGACATCATTTCATAACCACAGGCACTAGCGTGGGGAGATGTGGGAATGCTAGCCTTTGACTGCAGCCGCCGAGGTGAGGTCGGACTTGTTCCGGGGATCCTCTGAGGGGAAGGCACTGCTGCTTGAACTGTACATCTGTCATCCAGGACAAGCACCCTGAAATCACACCAGAGGTGCTCCCGGACTGCCGTTAGCACATTAAGCATGTTTAGCATTGTCCAGCCTCATGGCCCATGATCCATTCGTACGCACACGTGTATGTACAGACGTACCTCCTTACTGCACAAGCGACGAGCGGGTAAGCGTAAAACCTCCCTTTAGTTTTGGCCTCTGGAAAACACTTTGATGAGAGATTCGGTTTTCTTTGCCTCATGTACACACACACACACTGCTCTGCGACAGTTGTAACTTAAAGAGCTGGTAACAGCCTCTAAATTTTGCCAAATCCTTCCCCCACACATCAGAACTTCCCCTGGCTGAGGCATGGCTTTAGACAAACACACTTTAACAAAGAGCCCATTCTCTCGACTCGCCAATGCAAAATGAGACGCTGCTCATTTTGGTTTCAATGCAGGTCGGAGCACTGTCTGAATCGCCAGCCCTCCCCCCATCCTCAGGGGTCCAGCCTTGGGCCCACACTCCGCTTGAGGCAAGAGGAAGGGAAGTGCTAGGTAAACTCATCACTTGCCCAAGTTATCCCAGCTTCCCTGTTTCTATGAAGAACAGGCCCATGCTCCCAGTTTGGAGCTCTCTTTCACTCTTCCCATCCCTTCGTCCTCCATGGCCCACCCGCCGAGTGATTCTACTCCAAGTCCCTTGCCCAGTGCCTTCTTGCACATCACCCAGCCACTCCCCACAGCCACCCTGAATCCAGACCCTCATTACCTCAGTAAGCCTGCTTCAGTAGTCCTGCTGTAGGGCCACCTCCAGTCCCCACCCAAGCTGCAGTCACCTCTGACAGTGACTGACTTCAGCAAGATTGACAGAGAACATAATGCCCAACAGATCCGAGACCACATCTTGCTTCTGCCATTTCTCAGCTAAGTGATCTTTGGCAGCTAACTATCTCCAAGCATCATATAGCTGATGTGAAGATCAGCAAGGTGATGCATATGAAGTGCTTGGCACAAGGCCTGGTACTTAATGGTGTGCAAATTCCTTGACATTGAGGATCGCCTACAGCTTGTCCCCACCTTCTTTTCTAGCATTACTTCACACGTTACTTTCCCTCGCCCAAGCCTACAGCTAAATGAATATTTGCACACACTATTTTTAGTGATTGCTTTTGTTTTCTCTTACATTCTCTTGGTCCTGTTCCCCCTACCACCACCAAATTTCCCTACTGAGATTCTCATATACTCCACAGAGTCCAGGTCAAATCTCATCCCTCCATGAGGGCTTCTGTCACACCAGTCTAGAAGGACCTTGGTCCCCTCGGCCCTTACAGTCCTTCTCCAGCCAGAATTTCCCCATGACTCTTATCACGGCATCCAGATTTTGATTAGTTATGTTTCCATCAACAGTGGACCACACAGATGACAGTAGTGCCATAAGATTATAACAGAGCTGAAATATTCCTGTCAGCTAGTGATGTCATAGCCATGATGACACTGCAGCCATCATGGTATCACAGCTAACGTAATATCAGGGTGGCACAATGCATCCTCATGTGTTTGTGATGATGCCGGTGCAGACAGATCCACTGTGCTGCCTAAAAGTATGGCCCATACAGTTGTCTAAAAGTATGGCCCATACAATTATGTATAGCAGTGCATAATACTTGATTATGATAATAAACAACTCTGTTACTGGTTTATGTATTTACTATGCTATACTTCCTGTCATTATTTTAGAATCTACTCCTCCTAATTATATATAAAAAATTTACTATAAAATAATATGCCAGGGTACACCAGCAGCAACCACTACCTCTCATGTTCACCATGTCTCTTGATCGCATCAAAAGGCCATGTGACACAGGTTTGTGTAAGCACACTCTGTGTTTGTACAGTGACGAAACTGCCTAATGACCCAGTCCTCTAAATGTGGCCTTGTTGTGAAATGACACATGACTGTGTTTGGAGATTTCTCCCCAACCATTTTTTAGCTGCATAAGGATAGAGCTCATATTGGCCACCACTAAATGTTTGAAGGGATTTTTATAGACTTTTGGTCTTTAAACGGGGTTTTAAGTGTGTGAAAGAAGTGAAATGAACTATGAGATACCTCATTTCCCCCATTCCCTTTAAGTCCTCAATCCCTAGTCTTTTTGTGACCACAGAAAGTCTTTGAGCAAGGGATTGATGCTGAGGGTGCAGGTCTTCTGTGTATGAAAACTACACTGTCTTTTTGTAGATCTTGCCATAGACCTTTTGTCAAATCAAAACTCAGTTTCCTTTACTCTATGATTCGGTATTAAAACTAGCATGCAGGTGCCAGGGCTGTGCCCACTACTTAATATGCATTATCTCTTTCAGCTTTCAATGGAAAACAATTATAATGGGAGCTATTATTACGGTCATTATCCAGATGAGAAAATTGAAGTTTTGAGATGGCAGCAAACTAGCCCAAGGGCAAGTAAAACTGGTAAGAAGCAGACACAGTAGCCTGACCCCAGAGGCCGCTGGCTCCAATGCTCTGTCGTTGCATGGAATTGGCTTGAAGGAGAGGAAAGGAAGAAGCATGAAACTATTTAATGGGCCTTTTGGGTTAATCCAGGAGAGAAGACTGCAGCTGAGACCTGGGGACAGGGAGAAATAGTTCAGTTCTAGAGCCAATGTAAAGAAGGTGCCAACGGAAGTTAATGAAGATCCAAATAACATTAATGATGTTCATTACTGATAATAATTATACTGACAAATATTCTTCATGAGCCTTTCCAACAAGTTGCCAGGGAAGCCCACTTAATTTCTTATATGGACACAGAAAGTAAAACCAGTCCTAGGAGAGATGAAAAGAGTTGCCCCACTTGAGAGAAATACTGCTGCCTCTAAACACTTATCTGCCCCCCTCGGGAAAAAAAGTTAGTAACACTGAAATCTTAGACTGCAATTTTTATGCAATGCATTCTGACTCCAGAGCCCTTAGCAACCGTGGCTCATGCAATGGTCAACAATGAGAATAAACTCAACTATTCAGTGAGAGGACATGGGGCTGTGTGTCCCTATTAGCACAAGGAAGAGAGAGGGATTTCTAATAGAGATGATAAACTGAGTTGTTCTTTCTTTGAACCAATTCCGTCTGAGCTTGAAAGAGCAGAAAACGTTTCAAAATGAGGTTCACTGGGATAAGACAAGCACTGGACTAACAGTCCCTTTGACCATTTAATGAATGTCATGTTCTTACACTGTCGGGTCAGAAAAAGCAGTTTCATGTGAAGACTTCATTCTCCTATCTGCTTTCTTTTTAATTTGCCAAGCTGATTTAAGGGGGGAAACCAACAAGGGCTACCTTTTGTTTCCTTTTGTATTCCCATTCTTGTCATATGACAAAGGACACTGCCGCTTCTTATTCTTCTCCACTGGCCCTGGAATAAAAGGCTGTGGAGGAAGCCAAATTGAAATCAAAAACTGCAAAAAAGGAAGAGAAAAACGACAGTGACTCTAGGCTTAGCATTGTGTAAATAAACAAGGAATTTTCTCTGTGCTTGGGACTGAGGCCAGGCACACGGGAAGAGGCACAGGAGAGCAACCCTGGCAGGCTTGCAGGCAGCGTGGGTTTGACTTCCAGTAAATGGCCTTTGTGATTTTCTCCCTTATTTGCTCTCCTTTGTTTACCTTTGTTTAAGATAATAATATCATACAGAACTATAATCTTATAGCTCCATTTACAAATGCTTTCAACTGCATTTACTCAAACAAAATTCAGGATTATCTTGGGTCAGACACGAACTCCACAATGACCTGGCATTTACCCAGCATGCCCTTCAAAAACACGGGTTTGTGCCCCAGCTACAAGGCATCCTGGAAGTTTTCTTTCCTAACCATCTCTCATGCCAGGAACTTATTTTACTACTGATTCTTATGACCACATGTCAATCCTGACCAAACGGTGACGTCTTTTTTGCTTGTGATTAACCAGCAAGGCTACAAGCAAATGAGTCCTAACCCTTTGGGATCTGAGTACCCCTGGAATGTAGCATTGAGCCAATTCTTTCTTCATGGGTAAAACCAGGGATATTAGGCGCAAACCTGACAGGTCTATGGGTGGGAAATAATACAGAGAAACATATTCACCATAAGCCACACACTAGGCGGCAAGACCCAGCCAGCCTGACTAAACCCGGTCAGGACTGTTCGGCTTCAGACACATTCTCCATCTGAAAGGTACAGGCCAGAACTAGACTGGGGAAGAGGATTCATTCCACAAACATTCACTGAGCTCCCGCGTTATGCCAGCCAAGCACACTACTGGGGAATGGAAATGTAGATATGGAGACAATCTCTTTGCCGTCCCAGGAAGCCATGACTATTAGAGAGACAGACAAGAAAATAGGAGAATGGCCCACCAGACCAGGTAGTCTAGGTTCAAATATGCCTCAATTTTTCTTACTTTCGGGGCCTTCCACATGGTATCTATTCCTCTGGCCTTGATGTCATGAGCTGTGAAATGGACTAATAACAGTAACTAGTGACAGACATTTGTGAGCTCATCCAAAGTCATGACGGTGAAGTGCTTGATAGTGTTTGACACATTGTAAATACACTAAAAAACCATTAATAAAGTTGTCACTGATGTCAGCGTCCTTTGTGCTGGGACAGAGGTAGTCACACAGTTCTGAGAACGGACCACACCATACACCAAGATGGGCTTGCAAGAGATGAAATGACCTATGCCTAGGAGGACAAGGAACCAATAGCCAGGCACAGCTGAAGGGCCAGTAGATCAGGAGAGAGAGCAAACAGGGGAAACCTCCATGACAGTGCAGAGAGCAGCAGGCAGGAAGGGAATTAATAAAGAGCCCATGCCTGACCCCAGAAACTGATTTTAAAAGCTAAGCCCTCCAAAACTTTGCAATAATCCTGAGACAAAGAGTTATCCCTGTTTCACACAGGAATAAACTGAAGCTCAGAGAGTAACTGGCACGAGTCCCTTCTAGTCCACCTAATTCCAAAGCTCATATTTTGTACACCATCTGTCCTTTCCAAGCCAGGGCATAAAACATGTCTGGGCCTCAGGAGGAGCCTGGGAACTACCCCAGCTGTTAGGTCATGTATGTGCCAGTATGTATTAATGAGATTTCCGCTTCCTGCATGTTGTGGTTTAGACCCAAAGTGTTCCCCTTGGAAGGTGATTGGATCATGGGGGTGCTGTAGTCATCAATGGATTACTCTAGTAGTGGAATGTACTGTTAGGAATTGGGGCTCCGGTAGGGGTGGGCCACTGGAAGTATGACCTAGAAGGGTGTATTCTTGTCCCCAGCTCTTCCTTTCTCTCTCTGTTCCTGTTACCCTGCTTGTTTGCATTGGAGCCAGCCAACCATGGACTGAAACTGAGCCAAAATAAATCTGCTCTCCTTTAAGTTGTTGATTTCAGGTATTTTGTCCCAGTGACAAAGAAAGCGACTAAGACACTGAGACCAAATACCTGACATTCACGACTTAAAGAAGGAGAGGTTTATTTGGCTCATGATTTCAAAGAGTTCAGTCCATGGTCAGCTGGCTCCCAGACAGGAACATCACTGAAAGGGTCCAGTATAACAAAGCTGCTTAGTTCATGGCAGCTGAGAAGCAGAGCAGGGGAATTGCATCAGAGAAGAAGGTGCCAGAAATCATATCTAGTACCCAAGGTCACACCTCCATGACTCTCCGAGATATATATAGAAGTGTGCTTTTTTAGTTCCATGGCTGTCTACTAATCCAGTCAATGTGACATATCATGATTAAGGGTCACACAGTGTTTGTAGTAGGGAGATCTTGACCAGGGGCACTGATAGGATAGTATAAGCCTAAGAGTGATAGGTTTTCCTGAATAGTGGAGGTATTGTGATATACCACTTACCCAACTCCACAGACATAAAATCTGCATGTATAGTAGGCTGAGCATCAAAATGTGATTTTTATTATATAGAACAGAGATTATAAAGGCATCATCCATATCATAAAGGGGAACATTTTAAAAATGATAATATTCTCTAAGCTAATTACAGACTATATAACGCAGTAAATGGAAATGAGGCTTTTCATATGGTACTGCCAATCAAAATCAAGATCCCATCTTACAATGTTGTTGAAGAATTAATGTATCAGGCAGGCAGCCAGACCTGGAGGTATCACTCAATGGTAAAGAATTTACCTAACATGCCCTGGGTTCCATTCCTGGTAACATATGCACACACACACACACACAAAATTGTCTCTAGTGTTCTTACACAGTACTTATGCAGAAAGGGCTAGAGAAATCAAATCTTTTCCTAAAGTGATAAGGAAAGACAAAATGTTATTCTCCTTATTATCCTCAAAGTCTCGCACCATCTCAGTCTCACCATTGCCCTACACAAATTCTGGAAAGGTGAGGTTGGCCCAGTAACAGAGGTTGCAACCTCTAGGTGGACAGGTTCCCAGAGAGGTAAGCTGAGGGCATCTGGTCTACCAACTTTGGCAATTCTCAGTAATACAGTCACCAGGGAAACTGGACTAGCTTGAGTAGGGAAGGGCGGAAACTTTTCTGTTTATAACAATCTCTCCCCTCTTAATAGCTTCTCAAACAAGTGCTTGGGGTACAGAACTATATGCTGTTCTGATAAATATAAAGGGGATCTAAAAAAAAAATATGTAGTTCTATCCCGTGATGGGGAAAAACTAAGAAAAAACAAAACAAAAAAAATTCTTTCACAACCCAGTAAGAAATCCATATGGTGTTGGCCTAGAAGTACCATCTGTGGTCCTGGGTATTACTCCTCAGAGAGATATCTACTTATTTTTTAAAATATATGGACGAATGCACATGAGCCTAGCAGTGTTCTTCCTGAAATGGAAAATACTACCTTGGGTCAAATTGAAGTTTTACTTAACTAGTTGGCTGACAAGATGGTAGATGACAAATACTCTTGGTTCTGCTAGTCAAGGCCATGAAAAACATATACAGAAGCTTCTGGAAGTGTCACTGCTGGACCCGTGGCTTCTGTCACGTTGGCATCCAGTGAGATGCAATTGTACAGTTATATAATAAATGGAAGACGCACCATCAGTTTTCAGGAAAAGAACTGGAAGCATGAAAAATAAAAATAAAAGAACTGGAAACAGAAGATAGTAGATGACAAGTTTCCATCTGGTTCCACCCCCTAGGAATTCCCAAGGTGCCAGGAATTCACAAGGTGCCAGGAGGGATTTTAGCTTATTCCTACTCTTTGTCTTCATCACACAATCAGCTAGGTAGCTTTCTCTTGTTCTCCCCACCTGTCACTTTAGGATGACTTTAGGATCCTCTTTTGATAATGAAGAATATGTCAGTCACAGATTCAGGAAGAGTTACTGACCTATATTTTAAATGTCCTTACTGTGATATGACTTATGTGTTTAAAAAAGAAAGAACCCAAGTCTCGTGTCCACCGAATGATTTCATTTGCCACGGCCACTTACATAAGCCAGCACTACCTTGTGACATATGCAACATTGAAACGACTAAAGGAAAAATCAGGAAGTAAAATTGGGAGAGACTGATGCAGCCAATCCATTTTCCAAAACCCCCTTTCCAAGAAACAAGGGTACAAGGGGTTCAAGCCCATCCTGGGGGTCAGTGGTAGTATGGACAGAGAGACAAGTGCTAGCTGATCCTGCTCACAGCTTCTCTGCCTGCAGCTCTAGTTTTGCATTCTCAACAGAGGCCTGCATCCATTTCCTAGCACCTGTCCCGCGGGCTTTCATTAATGGGACTGGAGTGCTATCACAGCAAATCTGGTTCAAGGACAACACAAGCTTCCTTTTACTTCAGCTCACTTTAATGTGCTAAAGTGCTCATTTCCAGCTAGGAGGCAATTTGTGATAAAAGCCCCAAACTTCTAGGAATTTATCCCAAGGGCCAAATGCTAAATACAGAACAAGATTCATACGCAAAAATGTTTATCACAGTTACATACATCAGACATTTAGAAACAATCTAAATGGTCAACAGTGAGGGTGTTAAGTGAAGTGTAACATATATACTGAATAAAAATTCTGTAAATATTAAAAATTACGTATTTGAAGAGTCGGCAAAACTATAAGAACATAAGGAATGTAACTGGAAAAAACGAGAATGCAAAATAGTATTTCAAATTATGCTTCCCCTACTCTTCTACATACTCTGCAATAAAAAGAAAACAACTAAAAATAAAAAGAGAAAAATTCTTGAGTAGAGGTTGGGATGTTGTGTATTATTTTTATTTGACTTTTTATAAACTTTCTATGATTTTTAATGACAAACATGCATTCCCTTAATAATAAGAAAAAAAAATGTTTGGCGTTGGAACCAGCAGACATCTGGCCTCTGAACTGCATTTTCTGGAGGAAGAAACAAACTCTAATGTTTTTAAATTACAGTGGAAGGGGAAAAAAGGGACCCAGGATTAGAGTCAAAAGCAAAACCCTGCTATTTTCTGACACTCTCGTTATGTACCAAGCCGCCCTCACATGAGAGACCCTTGAGAGAGCGTGGAGTGGGAACATAAGCGTGCTTCGTGCTATGAAATAATCTATTACTAAATGTAACCTAAGTCAAACTGTGCACTAAGGGTAGAAGAAATACACCTTTAAAATAAACTGGCAAGCCGGGTATGGCGGCACACAACTGTAGTCCCAGCACTTGGAAGGCTGAGGCAGGAGAATTGCCTTCAGTTCAAGGCCAGCCTGGGCTACATAGTGAGTTCAAGGCCAGCCTGAACTACATAGCAACATCTTGTCTCAAACCCCCCCAAAAAAACAAAATAAAATAAACTGGCAAGTGCATCATATAATCAAATATCCTTTTAAAAGTCAAATAATCACTTATTTTATCTAATGTATAAGTTCACACAGGAAAGTCATATAAGATGTAGTAGAACTATATTCATTTCAACCAACTTTTATCACCAGAGCATCACTTTTTATTCACCCAGTTCAGCAGTGAAACTGGTTCAAAACCATGACATGAAAAGTTAATATAATTATCGCTCCACAAGAGCCATGTCCGCAAACTCAAAGATTAAAAATATCCGGGAAGGTCCTATGTCTGTACTGACCATCTACCGACTTTTTTCTTGTCATTGTTCCCTTTAAAAATACAGCGTCACAACTATTTATGTGTATCTACATCCTGTTAGATATTATATGGACTTTAGAAATGAGTTAACAGAATTGAAGGAAGCATGTAGGTTGTGCACAACTACTATGCCATTTTACGCATGGGATCTGAGCACTCTCTCACTTGGGTACCCAGAGGAGCTCTGGAACCGATACCTCGTGGACAGGATACCAAAGGACGACTATAGTTTATGGGGTGCTCAGTGGCAAATCATTTCACTTACTTAATGTTAACTTTCTGTCAAAATTCACATATCTCTTTTTAGCACTCTTTGCTTGCACAATTGCAGGTATGTATAAATTTCCCCCTGTTTCTCTCTTTCTTCCATATCAATTAGCACGTCCATTTCTAGACGTTAGTGCCTTTGGCAAAATAATGACTAAGAATTTTGTCAAGCAAAGAAAGTTCATTTTTGAGAGGCTGAAAATCAAATATGAGTTGTTCTAGGTGCATAGTGTTCCATCCGTTAAGTTGCTTTGGTCTCTTCCGTGTACCAAGGGGCTTTTATGGATGATGATGGGAAACCGTTAGAAGAAGGTGTCGTCTGCTGACAGGTATTTTATTGCTACTCAAGATTCCTGGCTGCACCCCCGTCAGCAGGCTTGGATCATTCTGTATCTTGATGACCATTGATTTTTGCATTTTCTATCAATCATTCAATTACTTCAAGATATTTCTAATCTTAACAATTCGTCGGGAAAATATTATAACAAACTGGTGGTTTTTAAAAGTCATCGCCCTATGGTGATTGAATTACTTACCTAGTCTAATTCCCCCCGGCCCTTGGGAAATGCTTCTGCAAATTTTATTAGGAAATTGAGCGGGAAACTAGAAAATATTTAGAAATGTTTCTTTAGTGGAAGTTTCAGATATAGAACGTAAGTCTATTGGCTAACATTAATAGAGGTAAACTTTTCTAAATTCCTGGACAATTATGAGACCTTTCTTTGCTGCCTATTTATTCTGGTTATAGTATTTGTAAATTCTCCAACATATTACAAACCATTTGTCAAACCCCAATATCATTTCTAAAAAATATCTAACACAGCATGAAATGACTGTTGAATGTTCCTTTCTATTTCTGATAGTTTGAGACAAAGTGTCCTTGCAGCTTATAGATGTTTTTCAATCTAATATCATGCTTATTTTCATTTTCAAAAGCTCTACTCAATTTCCGTGTCTATTCTCACAGATTCATTTCTCACTGTGACGTGAATAAAATCACAAATTAAACTAATTAATAGATTCTTTGAAAGTGAGTCAATTTAATTTTCCCAATCCATTTTTCCATACCCTCATCTTGTTAACCGTGAGACCTGCTGGGATTTAGAAGTGCAGAGTCCATGATTATTTCAGCCACATACACTATTTTGTTATTTACGTGGTGAGTATGCTTATTTGCTTCCCAGAAATGAACCAAACTGTCTCCAAACATAAAATTACTTCTCCAAAATCATTTCCACATTTCTTTTTCATTTTTCTGTGATGTGAGCAATTTTCTCTTCCTTTCAGACTTCTTCGATTCTAAAATTTAATCTACATAGAGCTAAAGTTTTGGTAAAACACGCTTTTGCATTATTTGATGCTGCCTATATCTCAAAGTATCAGGTTAGTATCACTGTCAAGTCACAGTAAATAATGCCAATAACTCAGACAGTGCATTTCACTTCACATAATGATTGACTAAATGTTTAATCCCTAAATAATTATACAGTCTCCAATAGATTTTTGTGTTAAAGTTGGTTTTTACCAACTGTCATAAACTCTTGGTCTATGACCTAATACACCCCTTCATCTAGTGATGTCATCATTCTTGTGTGGAACATCCTACTTTTCAATTTATGTTTTCTTCAAACCAGTCTCATAAGCACAACCATTAGGTGTTAATTCACCCTCGCCGCTATCGTTTGCTGAGGAAAGCCTGGGTCCCCTGACTGCCAGTGAACCTTGCTCTAATACAAAGAGACATGTACAGAGAGGAGCAGTGAGGGTTGAAATGCTGTACTAGGAAGCCTTGGAACGAGAGGGGCATAAAGACAAAACGAGCATTCGGTCCTAGTTATATAGAATGGCTTCTTAAAATGGCCCATATCAAGAGAAAAGCTTGTAGTTACTTCACAAGCAAATAGAATGGTATTCCAGGGCGAAGGAACTGAGTGGACAAAAGGAGGCTAAAAATAAAATCAGGGTCCTGAAAAGACCACACTGTGCATCACATGCGAGGCCTCAGGTGTGGGGATGAGTTGTGGCTGTGTTGGTAAGAGTGGTACAAGAGGTGTGGCAGGGACAGCACAATGAGCAAGACAGAAGACTGCAATACCAGCAGTCCCCAAATGCCCTGCTAAGAATTTCTAGCTTTATGCCCAAGGGAGGGGAGACCACTAAAACATTTTAACAAGGAAGATGTTGTGAACAACTACATGGGGACTAGAAGGGAAATTGGGAGAAACAGGACCAGGTTCAGGAAAACCAGTAAAGAAATTACTCCGAAAGTTAAGATGCCACGGAATGAGCTAAGGTGGACAGTGAGCACACACAGAGGAAGTCGACAGGAGGCAGAATGCTGCAGAGAGCTCTTCCCAATCAGATGTCACAGTTTGCTCCTGTCTCAGTCGCCCCTTTCTAGGACGCAGGCTGCTGGCAGGCAGGCATCTTTTGTCGGTTTGGCTCACTGCTGCATCCTGAGCAGCCAAAAGTGCCAAGCATAGAAGAGATGGGGGCGGGGGTGGCAGTGCGAGGCCCAGATTTCTGGCTTTTAAAGGAGTGCAAAATGAGAGCAAGAATACAAGCAGTGACGCTGGTTGGCAGATAGGTGGAAGGGGTAGAAAAGAAGGGAATGATGTCCCATCGGAAAATTTCACTTCCTCTCTGTGTGAGAATCAGAATTTCATCCAGGCTAAGGTAATTTTCTATAACAGAGCTGCAGATAGAAGATATCTAACTGAATTTAGAGGGAAAATATTTTTTTAAAAAATGTTCTCAGATTTCTTCTTTTAGAGCTGGAATAACACATTAATCTGCCTGTATTCCATAGTGCTTTGATAAGATAACCAACCATACCGAACAAGTCTGAGAGCTACTTTTAGCATGCATATTGAAAATACCAATGTTATAGCAAATAAAAAAAATCAGGTTTTACTAAATTACCCATGAAATAATTCAATTAATGCATATATTTCTACTCTTTCAAATTTTCTCTATTAAATTTATGTTTGCTAGATTTGATAAAATGACCATACCTGCCTATCCCCCTCAAATGACAGAAAAAGGCAAAATGACTAAATACATGTGTGTGTGTGTGTGTGTGTGTGTGTGTGCATAGTTTCTTAAATCTCTACTAGTGCTCAACATGGAGGGAGGAAAAAAAAGGATACCACCATATTAGAAAAGAAATTTTCTAGTACTTTCTTGAGCGTTAAAGGTAGAAACCAGAGATTCTAAATCATTATAAGAGAAAAGTACATACTATGAAGATACAATTTGTTTCAATTATCATCCAGAATCTAAATATACAATGGAAAGGAAAAAGAGAGGCCCCTGGGGGCAAAATCAGAGTAATGAATCAGAGTAGCTGGGCTAGGAAATTTCACGTCTACAACTTTTATTCTGTAGATACACTCAGCCATGTGCATCCAAAGTCATTCACTGGAACAATGTTTATATTAGCAAAAGATTGAGAATGATCCATGCTCATTAGAAGATCAGTTAAATAAATTATGGCACATCCAAGTAAGGAAACATCAGGCAGTCGGCAGTAACACCAATCTCAATGTGGCTGAATGGTCTACAGAATAAACTGCTAAGTGAAAAAAGCAAAGTACAGAATAAAGTATATCTCTTGTTACTGCTTATAAGGGGCAGATACATACATGTGCATGTGCGTGTTTGGGTACACAACATCTCTAAAACTAGTAGTACTCGCTGCCTTTGATGAGGGGCACTGTGGAACTGGGGACAAAGGTTACTTAATGTCCACTGTAAATCTCTTCATGTTGTTGGAATTCTTTTTTGCACATATTACTCCTCTGGGTCCCTTTCTATTTCATTAATTTATTCATTGATTCTAGTACCAATATTGTACTGCATTTAAATTCCATGATTTTGTAAGTCATTGTAACTGGTAAGACAAATTCTCTCTTGTTATTTTCTTTCTTTTGGATTTGTTCTTTTTTCTTATTTTATTTAGTTTTTGTTTTTGTTTTATCCCCCTAGTAATTATAAGAACTTTACCCTTTCTGATGAATTCTAGAATGAGTCTATCAAAAACTACCAAAAGATTTTTGAGATTTTATTGAAATTAAAATTAATCTATCTTCATTTAGTGAGAAGTGGCATGCTTAATATATTGTACTGTCCTATCAATTAACTTAGTACCTTCGTCTACTTAGTAGTCTTTGATATTCTTCAACAAAGTTTTATCTTTTCCTTGATGAGCTTCTTTGTCAAGTTTTATGAAGCTGACAGAAAGAAAGATTAAGTCTTACTCTTTAATCCAAATTCTTTATATGCCAATTATTATGCAAACTTTTGTTCCAAAATAATTGTGTAGCTTGTTCTTGGCTGGGAGCTAGTGATATTCAGCCATGTTGCTTTTGCTCCCCACAGTTGGAGTGTATTAGTCAGCTTTGGCGTCCCTGTGGCTGTAACTGTAACTTAAAGGAATGACACCTGTAATTTAAAGGACGTGAGAGGTTTATTCTGTCTCGTGGTTTCATTGTGTTCAGTCCATGGTTATCCAGCAGAAACAGCACAGTGAAAGGTCCTGGCAGAGATAATATGCTCTCATTATGACAGCCAGAAAACAGAGAGAGAAATGATGAGCTGGGGACAAGCATACACTCTTCCAGATCATGCCCCTTCTGTTCCAAGCAGGAACCATTTCCAAACAGCACAGTAAGCTCTGAACTCATGAACAGATGAATCTACTAAAGAGTATACCCCTCCATGGTCCTATAACCTTCCAAAAGCTCAACCTCTGAACAAGAGACTTTTGGGGGACATTTTAGATCTAAACCATAACATGGAGCTAGGCCGAGATGTCCCTTTCCCACATTAGTGACTCATTAATGAGTCTTATTCTTTCCTGGGACACTTGTTCTTTGATCCTCCTTTCCATACTGAGTGTCTTCCTTTTGAATTCTGCCTCCAAAATGCACTGTGGGCTATATGATGTTTTTTCTCTTTCTCTCACAAACCTCAATTCTTTTTATATAAAAACAATATGCCATAGAGCAGCGAAGGAAGGGGCATACTAAACCCTTTTTGTTGAAAAGAATTGCTTTTTTCTTAGAGCACAACATAAAAAGTAATCCTCTGCTACACAGCAATATGGATGCCACAGCACTTCCTGTGCACCCATTAAATACTCCCCCCCGAAACAGAAATCTGGGCCTTTGTTGACAAATAATGCATACACACAAATAATATTTCTCATGTCTTTCTTTGAATGTCAGGAAATTTTAAGATTATGAGGGCAGTTCTCCAGCATCACAAAAATAGAGTGTACTCCCAATGGCTAGTTCATGGTATCAATTGGTAGTAACAACCCCTTCTCTAGAATGAGTCTCAACTCTTCTTTTCTTTTCTCAGCAGTGGCCAAGTCTCCTACAGGTATTAATTCTTTACTGCTTTCTCTTCTCTCTCTTCCCTGTTATTTTTCCCACAGAATATATTTTCCTTTAGATTACCAAAAGGAAAGGTATCACTGTATTGTCCACTTTCCCCTTGTTACAACCTAGGTCGGCTGCTAAGTTAAAAGAATCTCACAGTCATTTTAGAGGACTGAAAACATCGCCTTTGGGCAGTTAGGTAACTACTGCCAAGGAGTGAACATCATGATGGTTAGATTACCCATATGTGTGCATACACACACAGTAGGGCCATTTACTAAAGAACACCTTGATTAGCTATTTTTAACATAACTTCTCAACTCATAGTTTACATTTATGGCTTATACATTTTAGCAAATGCCACAAATCTTAATTTTAAAATTGAAATGACAGAAGAGGACATTTTCCTTGGTCTCTGTTTTCTCCTTATCGTTGCCGCAACTGACACAATCATCTAAGGTGGTCTTTGTTTGGAGGTTACTGAGGCATCTCCCTCTTAGTGAACCGAAGAGCCCTCCCATTGAGTCTTTGCTAAATGAGTCTGCCCTGCAGTTAAGTATATATTTTTGTAGATACTAAACTAGATTCTATGTGCAGATATAGTCTCAGTGATTTAATTTCTCTTCAGGGAAAAATGTATTGCTAATGATCACCTTATTTCTAATTGCAGATTACGGTGTTTCGAATGGGATCAGAAGGACATCAGGACATTGATTTAGCTATCCTGACAGCTTTACTCAAAGGTAAAAGAGCTTCTGTATCCACAGAGTATAAACAGAATTTAAATGGATTAATATAGCAACTTTATGTGTCCTATTAGTGGCTATAATCCCAAATGATACCATGACATATCCAATTAGTGATAACATAGGACCTGTTCTATAAGTTACTCTTACTGCTATCAAATTTTTCTGGAATAGACCTGTTACAGTGTGACTCAATTTTATAAGGTTTAAACACACTACCATTCAAGTCATGTCCACCAAATCATAAAAATGTATAAAGAAAACGTTGACCTAAGTAAGTCAAAGTTATCTGAGATTACTTAATAATAATTACTAGCCTATTTACTTTCAAAAACCATTTTCCATGGCATCTAAGTATATGTAGAATATGCATATTTAATATTAAAAGTTACAAATCGAAAAATCATTGAGAGAGAAGGAGAAATAAACCAAAGAAATTGGTCTATTTCTTTAGCCCAATTGGGATAACCCAAATGGGCGGGGTGTAGAATACCCTGGGTTCTGGGAATTTAATTACACGATGGCTATCTATCCCATTCTCTAGTCCCAGTGTTACAAAGACGCCTCACTTTCTGTCCTCATTTTTGGAGCCATGTCCAAGAGAAGTACAGTTTCTTTCAGGTTCTGCAGATCAAACCTCATCTTTATGTGCCTTGATAAGTGTGTTACATTTGACTAATAATTTTCAGTGTTAAATGAAAGAAAGTTGCCTCTTTTTAGTTCTAAAACTCAGGCTGGAAGTATAAGACAAAACAAAACCACAAACCATGTTGAATGTGGTTCCTGGTTAGAAACATCTCATACATTCTCTAGTTCGCCCCACAGTTTACCTCTGGCAGCATTTGTCACTTGGCTGGGCGTTAACTGTTTGCAGTCTGCCCGGATTATAAATTTTATGAGAGCAGCAAATAGGCCTTGTTTTTGTTTTTGTTTTGTTTTGTTTTTTGGGTGCTGGGGATCAAACTCAGGCCCTTGCACTTGCTAGGCAAGCGCTCTAACCACTAAGCTAAATCCCCAGCCCAGGAATAGGCCTTGTTTATTACTCCACTCTCAGCACCTCACATAATCTCCAATTCATGGCAGCATGCAATCAATTTTTGTTGAATAAAGTAATATATTACTCAGTGAATCAGTGATAGACTTAGCATTCCAAAATTAATACACACACAAAAAAAATCTGTCTTATTCTATGTTCCAGTCTACCCACTCTTCTACTACTATTTTCTTGATGACCTATCATATGGCAGCCACTGTGCTAAGCTCTTTACAACTACTATGAACATTAATTATTGTTCAGCTGCAAGATGTAAGAGGTACTCTTACCCTCCTTGTTATAAATGGGATAAGTAAGCAACAAGATACATCATGTACAGGTACAAATCCTCATGATGAATGTTATCACTATGTACATCTAAAATGTACCATTAAAATAAAATAAATTATTTTTTAAAAATAATAAAAATAAAAATATGGGATAAGTAGTGCCACAACAGGTTTAGCAACTTACTAAAGGTAACAATGCTAATTACTATGCTTGGACTTAGGCCAAAGTATGACTAACTCATCACTATACTATGTGTCAGCACTCGCCACCCACTCCCCCAATGTATATGCAGTCTTTCAAAATCCTGATCACACTTGAGAAGATTCCCAGTCCCATGAGATGCAGCAGGCATCCCAGGTTGAGGACCTCTACTCTAAACTGTTTCATTTCAGTGAACTACAAAGTACAAACACTGGGCAGAAGAATTGAGGGATAAGGGACTATACATGGCCTGAACCACAAAATGCAGTCTGGGCCCCACTATTCCTTTATCACAGACAAAAAGGTTGAGGCAAGTCACTCCCTGATATTTGTTATTCTCATATAAAGATAAGAAAAATAATAACAATAGTAACTAACATTTTGTTTATACCAAATACTGTTAGATGCATTCTATGTATAAATTCATTTATCCTTTAAATTACCATTGTATTATAAGCTCCGTTTTATAGATGAGGAAATTGAGGTACAAACCAATTCCTAAATGTGCCTAAGATGAGGTATGTGGTAGAAACAGTCCAATCCTATAGTCCTCACTTACATGTACCACCAAGATTTCCCTGACCCTTTGATAATAAGACACAAATCACCACATTATGATCCGGAACAAAACTCATAGCAAGTGCCATATTTAATCCTAACACTCAGGAAGCTGAACCAGAATTGCTGTGAGTTTGAGGCCAGCCTGGACTACATAGTGAGACCTGCTCTCAAAAAAGCAAAAACAAAAACAAACAAACAAAAAACCATGTAGCAAATGGGGAAGTGATCCATTTATCAATAAAAACATAGTGGCCATCATCTTTTAATGAAAAATTTTCTTTCTCTTTCACCAGTTTGTAAGAATTTAAATTAGGCTTTGCCTTTGGATAAGTCTTCAAATTCATTTTTGTATTGTAGAATATTTTCCACCTTTTTTGAGTATGACATATCAAAACATGTACCATAAAAATACATTTCACATAATAAATCAGACACACATGTTTAAATACTGCATTGTTTCTCTAGCACGAGAAGCTGAAAGTGCAAACAAGGACTAAAATGTATTATATTGGGGAAGGGAAGAAATTGTTCAAATGGGAAGGGGAACAAGGGAGGGGGAAAGGAACAGAGGGACAATTAAAAAAAAGAGAATAGAAAGAAAAGATGGAAACAAAGGTTTTTGTAAATAAGGAGGGAAAGTGGGGTTGAAGGGAGGGGAGGGGAATGGGAAAAAGAAGCAGCAAGATATATTATGTACTGGTACAAATTCTCTATGATGAATGTTATCACTATGTATATCTAAAATGTACCACTAAAATAAAAATTTTTTAAGTTAAATTTTAAAAAGATGGTACTATCAAGCCACAAAAAGACATGGAGGAACCTTAAAAAATTAAAAATTAAAAATAAAAAGGGGAGGAAAAAATGCATTTCACATCATAACCAAGTAGTTACACAAGCACTTATAAAATTGAAATTAAAGCCCTCAAAATAATATTTACATGAACAATTATACAGTGAGTTGAATACTTTCTATTCTAATCTATTCCATTCTCTTAAATGCTGATTGTATCCCACTAAATTGATTTCATGTCCCACTAATGGGTCATAACCTACAGTTTAAAAAACACTGCCATAGAAGATGAAAGGAAATTATAATTGCTCTGAGAAATTAACATTTCTAATCACTGTAATGAACATTATGCAGCAGTTGATGCTAATGGGAATTTCTGCCATTAAAGGATTATGGTGCATCAACTGTGTTTTGCAAAGTCTTTTAAATGCTCACAGATAACAACTCAGTTGATTTGTGAAGGGTGTCAACCACAGCACTTTCGCTGCTGATTTCTGTGGAGGCCAAGAGCATGCATACTTATACCAGTTTCAGATTCTTAAGGGTTTTTGTTGTTGGTGTTGTTGTTGTTTTGATTTGGGTTTGGGTTTGGGGTTTTGGGGGTTTTTGCTTTTTTCTTAAGGTCTTCATGTATTGTACCACCGCTTTTTTAATTTTTTCATACATTTTAGATATACATAGCAATCACATTCATCATATGGAATTTGCACCTGAACGTGATATATTTTGATTCTTTTTCCCCAATCCCCTCCCCTACCAACCCCTTTTCCCTTCCTTATTTATAAAAGCTTTGTTTCCATTCGTTCCTTCTATTTTTTTCTTTTTACTTCCTTCCTTCCCCCTCCTCCCTCCTTTGTTCCTCTTCTCATTTGAATATTTTCTTCCCACTTTCCAATATCTCTTTTACATTTTAGTTTTTATTTACCCTTTCAGTTTCTCACATCAGAGAAACAACGTAATATTTAAACATGTGTGTCTGATTTATTTCACTTAAGAACATGGTCTCAAGATGCATCCATTTACCTAGCAATGTCTCAAGTTTATCCTTCTTTATGGCAGAACAGTGCTCCACTGTATTGAAAAATATACATTTTCTTTATCCATTCATCTGTTGGTGGACATTTGGACTGTTGCCAAGATTTAGCTAATACAAATTGTTAAAGTTTTTATATTATTCTTTCTGTGTGTTTTACCTGGGTGTGTAACATGGTTTAACGCTTAATTTTTACAATTATATTTAATTTTCAATCATCCAATGCACGGGGAATCTTTATAAAGCTCAGTTTTTATTCCAAGACACTGGAGAGATTTCTGAGAAAACCAGAAGCTAGAAAGCATGAGGAGAGAGCCACGAAACTAATCACTAGTCCACGAATCCCAAAGCCAAAAATAATTTTAAAAGACAAATGGAAAATCAAGCAGCTGTGGGGAAACGTAATTTTGTTCTTCTTTGTTGCTGGTCCTGTTGGATTTTATTTTCTTGGACTTGTCTACTAGCGAATTCTGAAGGACACAAAAACAGTACTGTCCCAGTGATGACAGAGGTTGCAATTCCCTCGAGTGGTGACCTGGGCACCTATAGAGAACAAGCCGGGTCCCGTCTGTCCCTCACGTTAAGGTGACTTAATGTGAGCAGCAGTCTAGGCAGAGAACCCGCACCCTGCCCTCCCTGTCTCTCCCTCACCTGCACACACACACAGCAGCACACATGCGGACATCCAACTGACTAAATTTCAGATAAACAACAGATACTTAACACGAGTATGTCAAGCATCTTACACTAAAGAATAGCTCATAATTTATCTGAAATTCAAACTTAACTGGGACTGTTATGTTTTTTATTTGCTAAACCAAGCTA
Source organism: Hystrix cristata (assembly GCA_004026905.1). NCBI lineage: Eukaryota > Metazoa > Chordata > Mammalia > Rodentia > Hystricidae > Hystrix > Hystrix cristata. Next base: position 135,443 of record PVJO010001743.1, read on the forward strand.
TCCTGCTCGGATGAAGTCTGACATCATTAATACTCGTGGCATCAGACGCCAGGGGAGGCTTCACAAGAGGAGGACCTTGACTATCTGGGGAGGTCCCCTGGGCCCTCTGCCTGCCTCCCCTTCCCAGGCAGACCTGGGTAAACCAGAGTGCCCTTCATAGATCTGTGTCCGTCACCTACCGGGTGCTCCTCAGCCCGACCTCTCAGGAGCATCATCCGGTCTACTTCCTCTCAAAGCCAGAAAAGATGGCTCACCGCAAATACAGGGCGTGTGGACCCTTTCTACGAAAATCACCCCTAATGTTTTCATCTTGTAGATTTTGGATCCAATAAACAGTCAAATCATGTGAGAATATACTCTTTCATTCATCCGCCTACTCAGAAGTGGAGTAGGTGGTGATCACTGTCCTCCTCGATTGAGAAATTCTTTTTTGGGGGGTTTAATCTTTATTGGAAAAGAAGTTCATCTAAAGCATGTGGAAAAAGTCATCTATATTTCTGACTACTTTTTCTGTGAGGCATTTTAAAAGAGCTGAGAGGGAGCACAAAGGACAGTAGGTCGCTCCTCACAATTGTCAAGGTCATCAGACACAGGGAAGTCCTGAGAAACTGTCAAAACCTAGAGGAGACTGAGGAGTTGTGATGACTAGATGTAATGTGCTTTTCAGAAAAGGGTATTAGGGTTAGGAACTAAGAAAATCCAAATAAAGTATAAACTGTAGTTTTTTTTAATGTTAAGGAAAAAATAAGAAAAGTATGCTGTCACATATTATGGATCTAAACAGGAAACACATTGTAATCAAAAACTTTCATAATTCTTTCATGTTAAAAAGACAAAAAAGGAGGTAATAACTTACAGAATTAATTAGAAAGGCCAAGTATATATTTAGAGGACCATGACAGACACAAGCAATATTGATATGAAATATCTACAGAAATCACACAGTAGCTGATCATTATTGAGCTAGGAGACGAGAAATGCCACTGAGAAATTTAAGCAGGAAGTATATGAATTCTGGGCTAAAAGAAAACAATGTCTATGAAATCAAACTTTTCAGTGTACTTTTATAATTACTTTAGAGATAATTATCTAGTTCTTACTATTTTATGCCTTTCTGTTCCTTGGTCATAATTAATGTTATCAATAATTACTCAACTAAGTAATTTTACATATGTGGATAACAACTTCATTCTAAGACATTCACTTATAAATTTGTTTAAAATCTAAAAAGAAAATTTGAGATAAAAATTGAAATGCCAGAAGAAGACCCAGTAGTCTACTGACTCTAGAAAAACCTCAGGAAAACGTATTGCCAAATTGATTAGATAATACACAATAAAAACCACTATATTCTCATCCATCGTTCTTTAAAATTGTGGGGGGGGGGGTAAAAAGCCTAAACTTGAAACACTGGTGAATAAATCTTTTTAAAACACACAATGTAAGCTGGGCATGATAATGCATACCCATAAACCCAGAACTTGGGAAGTTGAGGCAGGAAGATTTCAAATTAGAAGCCAGCCTGGGCTACATGACAAGTTCAAGGCCAGTCAGGACTACATAATGAGACCTAGCCTCAAAAAAGAAAACAATTATAAATGGAGGAAAAGAATGAATCTATGTCTGAGTTCATGTCCCTCAGACTCTATTAATAACAAAATACAGAATTATTGTCACAAAGTAGCACTGGCATTGATAGGCAATTTCCAGTTTCAATGCACTATAGTCTGATAGTATGCATAGGATAATTTTGATTCCTCTGCATTTACTTAAGCATGTTCTATGAACTAGTATGTGGTCTATTTTGGAGAAAGTCCCATGTGCAGCTGAGAAGAATGTGTATTCTGATGTTGTGGGGTGGAATACTCTGTATACATCTACTAAGTACATTTGTTCAAGAGTTTGGTTTAGTTCTGATATTTCCCTGTTGACTTTTTGTCTAGTTGATCTGTCGATTTGTGACAGTGGGGTATTGAAATCCCCCATTACTGGTGCTTATTTAGTTTTTCATGTCCGTCAATATTTGTTGTGTATAATTAGGCATATGCTATTAGGTGCATATATATTTATGATTGTCATGTCTTCTTCTTGGGTTGTTCCCTTTACAAGGATGTAGTGACCTTCTTTGTCTTTCTTAATGAGTCTTGGCTTGAAATCCACTCTGTCTGCAAATAGAATGGCTACCCCTGCTTTTTTCCAGGTTCCTGTAGCATGAACTATTGTTTTCCATCCTTTGACTTTCAGTCTATGAATTTCTTTTTGAATGAAATGTGTTTCTTGTATGCAGCAGATTGCTGGGTCTTGCTTCTTGACCCATTCTGCCAGTCTGCTTCTTTTAATTGGTGAGTTGAGATCATTTACATTGATGGTTATAACTGACATATGTTGACTTATTCTTGTCATATTATTTACCTCTTGTTGGATTCCTACTTTTCCCTCCTGTTTAATTACTTGCCTTGCCCAAAGGATTCATTCTGTTGCGATTCCTGGAGTTGTAGTCCTCATTTTCTCTTTCCAGAATGTCCTTCAGAGTATTTTGGAGTGCTAGTTTGGTGGTCATGAATCCCTTCAGGTGTTCTTTGTCATGGAAGTATCTTACTTCTCCACCAATTTTGAAAGATAGTTTTGTAGGGTGCATCAATCTGGGCTGAAGGTTGTTGTCTTTAAGGGCTTGAAATACTTCACTCCAAGCTCTCCCTAACTTGAGGGTTTGTGTTGAGAAGTCTGCTGTGATTCTGATGGGCTTTCCTTGATAGGTTATTTGTTCCTTTTCTCTAACAGCTTTCAATATTCTGTTCTTATGTTGAATTTCTGAAAATTTGACTATTATATGCCTTGGGGTAGATTTTTGTTGATCATGGCTAATTGGAGTTCTGTATGCCTCACTTATCTGTATGTCCAGTTCTTTTTCCATACTTGGGAAGTTTTCTGCCATTATTCTGTGAAGAGGTTTCTTATGTGATTTGTGCTATCTCCTGCTCTTTCATTGACTCCAATCAACCTTATGTTATTTTTCTTCATGTCATCTAGCAGCTGGTGTATTGATTTTTCATGGTCCCTTACCATTTTGAAGAACTCTTTCTTTTCTTGATCATTAATCACAACCTTGTCTTCTATAGCTGAGATTCTCTCTTCACATTGTTTCATGCTGCTGCTAATACTTTCAATGGAATTTTTAATCTCTTGGACATCTATTTAAATCTGTTTCATAAATTCCATTTCTTTCCTGTGTTGGGCATGTATGGTTTCCATCATTTTTCTAAGCTCTTCTATTTTTTTTATCTGTATCTGCTCTAGAGTTACTGATCATTTCTTTCATTCTGGAAATGATTTCTGTTTTGATGTTTTCTAGAGCCTCACTCATCTGCTTTGTTACTTTTGCTGTTACTGCTTCCAAGAGTCTGGGTGAGAAGCTTTCAGATTGTTCCACTTCATTACCCCCTGGGTTTGCTTTTGGTGAGCTGGAGGTATGGGGTTGCATCTTATTTGTGTGTCTTCTCATTTTCCATTTTTTCTTCTTTTGTTTAGTTCCTGAGTTGATGCTTATGAATTGCCTGTGGCAGGTAGCTTTTGTTGTTAGTTTTGAGAACCTTTTGGAAGTGACTACTTCCTCCAAGATGTCTTACAGGTGTAGCTGGTTTTTGTATTATGAGTCTGTTGCAAGATCTTGCCTCTTCAATTTGTTGGGGCTGAGAAGTTGCTATCTGTTTGGCCAGCCTCGAGTTCTTTGACTGTGGCCTATAGTGTTATTTGTGACCCTCTGCCAATCTTAGTCTTGGCATGCACGGAAGAACTGAGTAGAACAATTCTGTCACCTTGGCTAAAGTATTACAATCAGCAACAATAATAGCATCAGACACAGTCTAGAAAATAACAAACTGTAGTAATTATTGATCTACTACCTTATACCTTATGAACTAGATTTGTGGTTATATAACAGTATCCCCAACAAACCAGAAACTTGTATGCAGTAAATATGCCCTCAATACAGTGATTTTACTCTCAGTGGAGAAAATTCAAAAGAGATTAGGAGGAAAGGATAGAGAAATAGAAGAAAAGAAAGAGATGAGAAGCAAAGTTGAAAGCCAGGGAGAAATTATGCAAACTTTGGGGAACTGGTAAAGAAACAGAAGGTAAGGAGAGAAGGAAGTAAAACAAGGACAGAACAAAAAAATAATAATAATAATAACAGCAAAAAACTAGAAAGTCACTTTCCTATAAAAATGAGAAAAGAAAAAAAAGAAGAAAAAGAAGAGCAGAGAGGGAAAAAAATATTTTAAAAAAGAAAAAATAAATAAAATGTCTGCTTCCAGGTGTGTCTCTCCTCTCACTGGTAGACAGAGTAGACAGACCCAGGTCTTTGCTGATTAATCCCAGCAGTAGATTTTGGCAGAGTAGCGAGTGTTCCCAGCTTGATTCAATAGCAAGGCTTTACCAATTCCATTGAAGTTCAGCCTGATCACTGGCTGTGGGGTTGAAATCCAGTTCATTCAGCTGGAGACACACTGTGTGTCTCCCACCGGCTTGGACTCAGTTCCCTGCCAGTTTGAACATGGCTCCTTTCCCTCCTTCCAATTTGAGTTTGAACTCTGCTCCACCTTGCCCCACCTTGCCCCACCTTGCCCCAGCACCAAAGGCTGCAAGCTGCTGCTGTGAGCTGGGCTGTGAGCCAAGGCCGTGAGCCCAGGCCATGACCCGGGGCTGTGACCTGGGGGCTGCAAGCTGAGGCTGAGAGGTGGGGACGTGAGCTGGAGCCACGAGCAGGAGCTCTGGAAGAAAGCACCGTCCGTCCGTCACCTTCTCCTTCTGTGCTGGTCTCTCCCTTTGCTTTCCCCGTGGGCTTCAACTCTTGCTTCAGCTCTCTGCTGGTCCTGAGAACATGCTTCCCTCCTTCTTCTCTTCCCTAAATTGCTATATTCCAGTGTCTGGACAAAAAATCTCGGAGAGGCTCTTACTCTACTTCTCTCTGCTCCGCCATCTTCCTAGAAGTCTGACAGGCAATTAATGTTGCTCATCTTACTTCAAAAGCTGGCTAGTAAAACTCTAGCACAACAATCCTTTGGTCATATGTTCTGAAGTAGTTCCTGATCAATAATTCTATGCATCAGATAGATTTAATAAGCAATTAATTTATTCTGGAATGTTTACTGGGAAACTACCTTGCTAAAATTCAGATGATTCCTGATTTTTTTTTTTTTTTGGTGCTACTAGACATTGAACTCAAGCCTTTTGCACTGAATTATATCCATTCCTAGCCCCTTTTTAAAAAATTTTTACTCTGAGACAGGGTCTCAGTAAGTCTCTACGTTGCCCAAAGTAGGCTCAAACTTGCAACCTTCCTGCCTCAGTCTCCCAGCTGCATGAGTTTTATAGGAGTTTGTAATGGCTCTGATTGGAAAATAAACTTCTTTCTTATTATTCATACAGTGTTTGCCACCCCCTTTCCTGTGAGGAGGCAGTTTAATACAGCACAAACATGACTGCTCCCTTTTTAATATTGCTATTTTCTTGACTTGGTACTGTGTCAATCCTTAATCAGATGGGAAAAAAGAGACATTTGAGTTGACATTTTTATCACTTACATGAGATACAAAATTACCATGGTTCTTACATAGCATATAAATGACAGTAGGTGAAATTTTGCCCAAAAGAGACCTATAAAGTTAAAATGTAGACATCTGCCACCTATTTTAGGCACAAAGGGACCTGGGGCATTTCCATGCAGGGTAAATAGCTACGGACTAAATTAAACTCATCCAGTTAGTTTCCCCAAGAGCGTATTTTAAGCTTTTCTGTATCAGGTCACTTTTCCTTCCATCCTTTTGACTTGCAGATCAGGCAAAGTGACAAATGCAGGTACTTCTTGGTGGTCCATTACTCCTTCATTCAAATCACTAATGTAGATGGCACAGAGCTAACTGATCATCAGCAGTCAGGGCCCAGGCACAGGTCCCCCAAAACTAGTGTCTGCTCCTATCCTCATTTCCTCACCAGAGTCACCCTGAAATTACAGTATCCACTTTCACTTTGCTATCCCCTTGAATTTTATAGATTGGGAAATTGAGGCCAAAGATGTTCAGGATCATTTGGCAAATCATTGGCAGAGTCAAAGCTTAAAGCCAGGTCGCTTCTCTTTACTTATTTTTCTTTATATTACATTTACAAGGCTTTGGATGTCAGAGACTTTCTGGCTTTCCAGTGACACAGAGGTGTAGGCATTTGCCACTGTGACTCCAGGGAGACCCCTGAGTAACTGACAGTTCTAGAACTGTATTTTCCCTAAATTTGGGGGGGGGTACCTAGGAGAGCCTCAGATGCCAGAGGAGCTTGGTTACACACAAAATGTTCTATTGAGATAACTAGGATACTCACAGATTCATCTATGTGTAACGGCATGCATATGTGTGAGCTAGGGCTTGTTTTATTCTTTAAATGTTAGGTAATCAGTGAACTATGGCTGCAATTGGGAATTAGGTTAGTACAAGTGAGAGAAACACAATTTAAAGTAGCTCAAGCAAAAATGAATAAATGGACTTGAAGCTTCACATGACTGGGAAGTCTAAGGGCAAGCTGAGTTCAGGCTAGTGGGCTGTAGGGCTTAACCGATGTCACCATCCCTTAGGCATCAGTTGATCCCGGGGTCAGGGCGAGCAACCGTGCCAGGCTCTCTTGTGGTCATCCTGGCATTTTAAATCAATAGTGAGAGTAAGCACTTAACTCAGTGCGTGGAAAAATCTATTTAATAAATGGTGACCTGACTGAAGATGATGACCAGCTGAAAAAATCCTTAACTGCAAGGAATGATCTTTCCTGGTAATTATTAAAAGGCCTGGGGGAGGATCTGGACTTGCTTGCCCTGGACCAGTTCACTGCCCTGAGTGGATCACCGTGGCAAGGAGCTGGGAGAAATGAGAGACAGGTTCACTCCCCCACAGTCAGAGCTCCAGTTCCCAATGAAAACAGGTTCCATAGCTAGAAAAGCAGGAGAGAAGGGATGTGTGTAAGACACACGCAGCTGGAAGGGCACACTTCTCTACAGACGTGTGAAAGAAGTACTGCAGATGAAAGAGTATCAGATTTATTCAAAACCAAGCACCTCAAAATCTGTGTTCTAGAATAAATGCTCCAAGAATGAATTCTTCATTCAGTAACCAAAAATGAAGTCAAATGAATATTAATCAGGGTTCAGACAGTCACCCAAGTCATAATTCATAAAGTTCGGCTCAGGTAGTCCCCTATATGTCACCAGTTACCATCGTTTACTACATGATGGTTATTTATTATTATAATCACTGTTACCTTTTTCAATGTTAAAGGTCTGCACTTGATTATCTCTGCCTAAAATTTTAACAGAACTTATGTTTATCACCTTTTTCTGCCAAGACCCAAGTCTCTTCCTAGAAAATCATGATTCTATAAAGATCGAATCACCCCAACTGTTCCCCACTCAGCTCCTTCTGTCCCAGACCACACTACCACCCTGAGTGCCTCAATTACCACAGTGAGGCCAGAAGTCAAAGGTGGATGACATCATTTAACTGAAAACAATGGCCACATTCAAAGCATCACTTCATTTGACTGGAAAAAATCACTTGAGCACACTGAATCTCGGTCTCCTAAACTATAAAATTGAGATAATAATAATTCCTCCCTTGTGGTCATTGTGACATTTTGAATCAATAGTGAGAACAAAGTGCTTAACTTGGTGCCTGAAAAAAATCTATTTAGTAAATGGTGGCCTGACTGAAGATGACAGTGTCAACGTAGAAATGAGGGACCACACATCTGTTTTACTCTCAGCAATGTACATATGCACACAATGCCTAGCACACGCTTGAACTCATATATAATAATTGAAGTCACGAATGAATGATCAATGAGCTTTGAGATCAGCATTAAATATATTTTTAATTCCTGCTTCTTTTCTGGCTGTGGTCAGTTAACTGAGTCATTTTGCCTCTCTTCCTCAGTTCCCTTCCCTGTGAGAAGGGAAATCACCAGCCTCTTTCCTATATGGGTTGGTATAGATGCACCTGAGATATTTACACTGGATATTCTTCCAGGGCAGATACTTTGCCTTCTTTATGATAAATGCTTAAAATATAGCAGCTATATATCCTTTCCCTTTAAAACAGGCTTTAAAGATTCCTAAAGCCCTAGGACATGCCCAAGTTCAAAATTCATCAGAATCATAAAATGTTAAGTTTTATGGACTTTATGTTAAGTTTTTTTTTTAATTCTAAAATATAATTTATTTTATTTTATGTTTGAGACAGGGTCTCACTATGTAGTTCCAGGTGGCCCTGAACTCACTGTGAAGTCCAGGCTGACCTCAAACTCGTGCTGATCCTCTTGCCTCAGCCTCCTGAGTGCTGGGATTACAGGCCTCTGCCACCATGCTTGGTCTAAAATATAACTGGCTTCTTGGCCTTGGGAGGTGATAATGATAGTAATTTTTTTAAAGCCAGAAAACCTCTTCATACATGTGAGGATCCAGATCTTGGCACAGAAAGGAGTTTAATCTAGAAAATTATTATGCACATGCTGAACCACTTTAAAATAAAATTAATTTTATGGCAAGTTTATTTTCATGCAAATCCAAACAAATCTCAAAGCAATAACAAGGGCTAAGGAAGAGAGCAATCTCAGACATTTTTATTTGTCTCCAACAGGAAAATGCAATAAAAGAACTTAAATCTCTTAATCCCTTTCATTTGTATACTGCTTTACAATTTATACCGCATTTTCACAAAGTTTTATCATCTAATCTTCACCATGGCTCCTGGAATGCTTATCAGATAATTTATTTCTGAATTGGCATGCACTTGAGCATGAAAGTGGGCTACATTAATAATTATTCCGGAGGGAGGTTAGGGATGGAGCTCAGTGGTAGAGCACTTGCCTAGCATGTGAAGGCCCTGGGCTTGAGCCCTAACCTAAGGGAATATAGTTATAGACAGGTACAGGGACAGAGATGGAGGCAGAGACAGAGGTAGATGCTGAAACAAGTGGCATAAACCAAGAATGTCCAGGAGAACTGGGAGGAATGATTATCCTGGCTACAAACCTCACCTTCAACTCAGAAATTTCAAGAGGAAAACGATAATGTCATCTTTGCCTTTTACCCCATCAATCAACAAAACTCCTAACAAATGGTAGAAATGTAATAAATACCATTTATCTGTGGAAATGAAGTTGAGTCTCAGCCCAACCAACCAACAGTCAAAGTCAACTAAACAACCCAGACATGAACTCAGGGCTCCTTACCCCTGAAACGTCACTAAGATGGGCTTCTATCCTCTTAAGTCCATGATCCACAGGATGGCAAACCCTACACCCTCCTCACAGTTTCCACAAACCCTGAGTGGCCTCCATTTTCTTGGTCACCCCCCCTTCACATTCCTGATTCTATACGTGTTGTTTGTTTTCCTCATCGTGGAAGTTGTAATGCAAAACTCAGCCTTTCCACAGTTTCGAAAAACCCAAATTTACTTATACAAAGTATTTAATAAACAGTAGACCTTTCTAGAAACTTTGACAGGGATAGAGAGAGGTTTACCTTTCAATAATGCAGATGACTCCTGTCTGAAGAGCAGGCATCCCCAAGGTTGACATCCCTGGGCTGATTCACACAGGGACTTCCCGTGGCTCCTTCACCCCAACTTCCCCAGTGTCACACCAGCTGAAGACGCCCAGCACCCCCAGCCCTCCTTCCGCATTGTTCTTTCACATGCTTCCCTTTAAGGTGAAACAAATTCTCCTTTCAAAGAGAGCAGTTTTCCCCAGTTTGCCGATGTTTTGGTTCCTGCCCACAAGGATCAATTACCCTAAGCAGCTTTGCAAGGCGTTTTTGCAAAGACTGCCCCCCTTTTTTTAATTAAAATTTATCTGAAACCACAAAAACTTGCAGACATTTCATTACACAAACTTTCAGACCATCATATATTGTGCCTTTTGCATATACCAATGAGCAATGTGAACAGCCACATAGATGCAGTAGTAAGTCACAACTACATAAAGCTGACTGCAGTACATAGTGCACAAGATACTGTTTCGAGTTTGTGTTATTAGGATCTTGTTTTTAGGGTATCTTTATTCCTCTGAATTCTCATTCCCCTCCCCCTTTGTCCTTTTCTTGTTCCCTCGGACCCTTTGCCTATTGGGTGAGATCTGTCCCTTTGTCTTTTTGTACCCATCTTTATCATTTTCTTAGTTTGTATTTTGCTTCACTCAGATGAGGGATACCATATGGTATTCAAGCTTGCGACTCTGGTTTATTTCACTCAGCATTATGTTCTCCAGGTCCATCCATTTTCTTATAAATAACTCTAATTTGTCCTTCTTTATAGCTGAGTAGTATTCCATTATATGTAGATACCACATTTTGTTTATCTAGTTATCTGTTGATGGGTATACAGGCTTGTTCCAGAATTTAGATACTACAAATTGTGCTGCTATAAACGTGGGTATGCAAGTATCGCTATAGTGTGATGTCTTTAGCTCTTTGGGGAAGATACCTAGTAAGGGAATGACTGGGTTGTATGGGATTTCTACTTTCAGGCTTTTGAGAAATCTCCATACTGATGTCCATAATGGTTGTACTAGTTTGCATTCCCACCAACAATGTAGGAGAGTTCCTTTTTTGCCACAGCCACATCAGTATTTGTTATTGTTTGACTTCCTAACAATTGCCATTCTTTCTGGGATAAGATGGAATCTTGGTATTGTTTTAATTTGCATTTCTCTAATGGCCAAAGATGTTGGAAATTTTTTCATATATTTGTTGGCCACTTGTATTTTTTCCATTGTGAAGTTAGACAGCTCCTTTCTAAGTAGGGTTTGTGTGTCCATTCATAAGAGAGAGTGATCTCCTCAGTTCCTTTCTTATAGGTGGTGAGAGAGCGAATTGGATTCCTGCCTCTCCTCAGAGAGTGACAGCACAGTGTTCTTTGGCCCAGGGCCATCGCCACCAGCAGAAAGGGAGAACACGTTTGCAAGGACCATGAACAGCAGGGACCTGGAGTCTATAGTCTTGAGCAGGTCATTCCTAATGGTTTTCAAGGTCCTGACCATATATGTGAGATCAGTAGAATTCTAAAGCCGAGTAAAGCCGTGAATATCTAGGAGACACTTGGGCTGGTGTCAAGAGGAAGAACTGGAACCCAGGTCGGCAGACAACCAGGTCCATTATTCTTTCCTTGCACCAGGCAGCCAGTTCTGATGACAGGTGCAGCCGTCCCTGGGCCCTGCTGACACAGAAGCTGCTCATCCTTTCACTCGGGGCACACATGTGCCTCCGGTTTGGCATGAGGGTGGCGCTCAGCATGCTCAGAGAACTGCACATTTAGCTCATTGCAAACCCAACACTTCTAAGCCCCTCTCAACTTCCCTGCAAATCTCAGAATCACACTTGTCTTTCTCAACTTGTTTGAGAACAGTGAATCAGCATGACTCATTAAATCAATCATTGCTCAGTCTTAACTACACAATCATGCAGACTGGCAGCGGCACAATTCTGAAATGAGCAGTTTATATTAATACAACTAATGGCAATAACCACAGTAGAGCTAGTCTGTTCCAATACTAAATAATATAGAACTATGTTTATGAGTATTAGCTAATTTAATCCTCACTCCTTACAATATCATGACAGGGCAGGTTCTTCCACAGCACCACCTATCTTATAGCTGGGGAAACTGAGGCACAGAGAGGCTAAATTCTTGGCCAAAATCAGGCAGCTAGAAATTGATGGAGTCTGGACATAAGCCCAGGTTGTCTGAGTCCAGAACACTTGCTCCTCATCCTAAGCATCTAGGACCAGGACTGGATATTAAGGACTACCCCACTTTTGACATGTTTTGGACAGTCAATGATGTACTTTCCTTGGTATATAACGGAATACTCCCAGTTAAGACTCTACTATTAGTCTCCTCTGAACACATCTAAACTAAGAATGTGAGCTCTTTATTTGGGCAGAAACAATACTTCGTTCTCACACACTGATTCCTCCTCTTGCATACTGGAAGACTAAACATCCCAGACTCCTTTGCAGAGAAGTTGGAACCATACAATAGTACTGTGACCAACAGGACGTGATCAGAAGTGATATATGCATTTCTAGACCTAGAAGATGAGAAACAGATGGGAGAATGGGAAATAGCAGACCAGAAATAAAACAAAATACCAAACTGCTATCAAGCTGACTTATGTTTCATTCCAACAGCCCCAGAAATGGGACATCCAAAAGCTCAAATGGGAAACTAAAGGGAGGAAAAATATAAAAGAATTTAAATCTTTTCAAAGAAGCATCCAAAAATGCCACAGCCTTATTCTCTGTAGAGGGTAAAACAGGCTTTCTGGTCTAGGGGTCAAAGGAATACCAGGTGCTAAGTGAGGGCTGGATGGCACTTCTGAATGGGGCTGGGGGAAGTAACTAAGCAAATCAAGGCATATGAGATGCGGAGAATCCAGCCCTCTCTCCTGCTTGGTTTTCCAGTATGCTGGCAGCTGAGTCTTTATCCTCTAAGCAGGAGAATGGAAGAAAGTTCATGGGAGATGGAAGAAGTCCAAAGAGAAAAAGAGGTCACATGCAAAGAATCTAGAATACATTAAACAATACAGAAAGCTACCGTGAAATTTTTGCAATGCCTTAAAAATTCTGAAGGACATTTATTTACAGTCTGGATGTCTATTCTTAATCTACCAGCCGCTCGTGAAGGCAAAATAAGAATATCAGACAGAAGGGGTGAGAAAATACTGCTCTCTGTGGGAATGATTTCCTCAGAAATTCCTGGAGGATGCACTCCACCAAAATGAAAGAGGAAACCATAAAACAAAACAAAGCAAAACAAACAGCAGGAAGAAACCAGAAAACATGGAACACACAAAACATGGAACACACAGGAAGTGCTGGATGAAGGGGACCCTCAGTGACAGGTCTGCCTCAGCTCAGAGGTCAAGGCAGGAGCCACCAGCAGACCATGTTAAGGCTTCAGCCTGAAACTGGTAGACTGTCACTTCTGCCAACTTACAGTGGCTACAGCAAGCTGCGAAACCAGCCCAGAGTCGGCATGAAAAGGAATATCACGAGAGGGTGAATTCTGAGAGGTGGGGCTCCTTAGAAACCACCTTCGAACACCAGCTACCACAGGAGACCAAAGAAAAGAAATACGAGCTACAAAAAGCTCAGTAGTGGTCTCTAGGGAAAGAGTAATAGGGCATAGAGACTTGTCATTTTAATAAAAATTCTGTAGGAATCCTGTAGGTTCAACTCTGCATGTGTAATTGTAGTCAAGATAATATGCATGTGGTCATTGTATTGCCTAGTACTCAAACAGAAAGAATGGGTAAGAGAGAGAACACAAAACACAGGAAATCATTAAAGCAGTAATTCCCAAAAAAAAAAAAAGTCCCAGAACTAGGCCATAGACTTCTATAGAATCCTGCTGAAAAAATAACACTATGAGAGATGCAGATATTTTATTTACCTTACTCTGCGAATGAATTCCTTTTTGTCATATCACAAATTAGCAGAATAACTCAGTAGATTTTTTCTTTTACTCTCTCAATCTTATAAGTAATAAGTAACAATAATAACAAGTAATAATATGTTTCTCAGTTTGCATATTGTGCATAAAACAGGAACATTTTTATAAAGTACAAATGGGAGATGTGTGAAGTATTGGCTTCTTTTATTACAGAAAGAACACAGTAAGAAGGACACATCCATTTAGGTAGGTAAAAGAAAGGAAATAGCACTGTGCTTTCAATGTTATTAATCATAAGCCATATAATTTCATCTGTCCTTTGTGTTGGCATATGTTGCTAGGACATAAGGAAATAGTAGCAATATTTACAGTAGAAACTCTTGGCTAAATATCACCAGGGAGACAGGGTACATATTTAAATACCTGATTCTATGGGGTTTTTATATAACTGTGGTCCATAAAAGTCTAATACCCTAGCTCTAAAAATGAAGCTGAGGGTGCTTCTTCAAAATGAGTAGAGCTTACACAGAAAAAGCAGACCCAAATAAATAAGAGGAAAATCAAAACAAACCTGAATTACCACCTCCTGTCAACTCTAAACCTAGTAGCTAGGAAGTAAGGGGACCTGGGGGAGGATGGGAAGCCAGCTATCTCTCCACAAAGGGCATAAAACCTAAGAGAAACGGCCTTCAGTTCCTATGGAGCATGGGTCAGCCCCGCCTGCTCAGAACAGGTGCAAAAATTCCATCAGCGGACTGCATCAGGCGCCACCCGGGAACACCAGAGCGATGTCCTTTTACACCAGATGGCCTCAGGAGGGCATCGCAGCTGCCTTCCTGACCAGAACAACGTGACTGTTATGCGGAATACCCAGTGCCCGTGGCCTGGGCTGCCAGGGCACAAATACACACCCATTCCCCTGAAATTACTTTCCTAAAAAACAGGCACATTCTCCAAACGTAGAGTCTGTCTCTAAATTCAGACCGCTGCATTGCAGAAATTCCTGTCACCTCGTGTTTACCTCAGTCCCCAGGAGCGTCCATTCACTTCAGGAAGTATCTGAGGGAAAACTTCGCGAGACGCTAGCGCTTGATTGACGCTTCACACTCTCTCAGGGAAGCACTCCTAACACCAGTCCACAGCGCTCACAAAGGTAATTTAGGGGAACTTAGGGCCCAGGGTAATTTAGGGACTGTCTTTACTTAACTCTGAGAATTACTGCTTCACTGTATGGTATGTGTAATTTTACGAAAATTCAGTAACAACTAATCATTTACCTGGACCACTGTAAAAACCAGAATGGTCTAGTTGGTAACTGTTTTCCATCTAGGAAATGGCATAGAAATGGCATAATTAGCCTTCTAAATTCATTAAATTATGATTATTGACTTGGTAAGATTCATTGTGAAGAATATGTAAGATACTGCAAATATGTGCGCAGTGCTTTAACAAATATTTTCCATTTATTAATATACTTTTTGTTAAAAAAAAAAAACATCTTTTGAGGTAGATACATTAACCTCCTTTCGCATGTGCAGAAACTAAGTCTTGGGAACGCTAAGAAACTTTCCCAAGCCGTCCCAGATCATAAAAGAGCACAGTGCTCTTTCTCTTTGGCCGAAGGGGTCGTTCCAGATCTTACACACAATCGCTACTCGCCTGCTATCCAGTAAAGGGTAACCTGACACAGATCAGAATTGAGCCAGGTAGCTACCATCTGGCTAGAGTCTTATTCAGTTCCCAAGAGGCCAGTTTGTACCAGTCCCAAATTTAGGGATAATGACCTAATTCCCAGAACACCTGCTCTGTGTGCAGAATTATCTTAAGTGCTATGAAGTCTTCATAATGTCTAAAAGTCTTAAAATACAGTAGAAAGACACACCACAAAGTTTAAACGAAAACAAAATACTGCAAAAGTTCAAATGAAAGAGACTCTTGGGTTCAGGGGAGATTTTATTATAGAAAGAGCATTTGAAATGCACTGCTACCACTCGGAATGCTTTTAGCAGGCCACGCACAAATCCAAGCTTCTTATACCTAATAAATAGCCTGGAAAATTACAAAATAAATAGTATGCCAATTACTTTCTCAGGGCACTTTAAAATTGAGCTTTATACATTTTAAAAATCAGAACCTCCAAATAAGCACTACACAATAATACCCACACAGGAATACATCATTTTACCCAATCAATAAACTCTTCAAAATTTATAAACTGTACCTTTTGAGCTGCATCATACTTTATACGCATATAGAAATTCCTAATTCAGAAAAGAGTCATATATACTTTTATAAAAGAGAATCCTTTCATAAAGTAATTACTTAAATTGCTGCTTGGTAAATACTCATTTTTATAGCATGACTGTTTAAAATGGAGAGTTATGTTTATGATTATCAGGAGGAATGGAGGATGGATACAAACAGGGCTGGTAGGAAGGGTAGAAACCAATGTAGAAGCAGTATTTGCTATTCCAAAGGACATGAATGTTGCGTTCATTTTGAGTCATCTTGGGAACTGCCATAGTCTATTAAGTAGGTCTTCAAAAGTCTTGATCCAAAAGAGAAATCAAGGGGGGAAAGAAGTGTATGTGTTGTGTGTGCGTGTGTGTGTGTGTGTGTGTGTGTGTGTGTGTGTGTGTTGAGAGTACAGACCTTGGCTCAATCCTGGATCCCCAGTCCCTATAATAAAGACTGGTAGAGAACTAGAGTTCAGCAAAATTTGTTGGATAAAGAAATCCACCAGCTAAGAATCCAGGTCTCTTCCCTACAGGTCCCCTCTCTGTTTCCTGTCTCAACTACAGAGGAAGTAAAATTAAAATGTCAAAATTTAAACTGTGAAACCAGACTGCATGAGTTTGAATTTCACCTCTGATATTATCTAGCTGCTTCAACTTGGACAAGTTGCTGTGATTCTGTTTCCTCGATCTACAAAATGAGGAACATGGCACCTTCTAGGAGAACTCATTACATTAACACTGAGGAAGAGGGCTTGGCACAAGCTAAGCATGACAGAAATATTAGTTACTATAATCTTTCTTATTTGCTAACGATAAACTGAAAAAGACAATCCCATTTTCCTGCAAATAGCTTCTCTCACTCAACTGCATGTTTTGTCTCTTACAAGCCAGAAAAGAAATTTCTTCAGCAAAAGTTAATTCAATTTTTCATTATTCCTTTTAACTTTCTCCTGGGATTCACCTAAAGTTATTTTTACCAAGAGGAGATAGTTATCATTCAAGGCAAGAAAAGAGAGCAAAGAATAAATTATACACAGACCCCATCTACTGTGTCTGTGTGTGTGTGTTTCCAGCCTTTAATTTGGTTTTTCTCATGGGGTAGGCAGTGGCTCCAGGCATAGAGATGATTGAGAGTGTATCCTAGCAACCCAGTCACATGATGGGCCCCTTCAGCAAGCTTCCTCCCACCTCAGTGATCTTCATATAGGTATCCAACCCGGTGTCTCCTAATGAAAGAATGGATGGAATGGATGGATTTCCTGTGATTGACCGAGACTCTATTGCATTTAGTTGCAACATTTACACATAAAGTAAAAGGATGGAAACAAATGCCTCTCGACACTGTTACTCTATGGAAGGCGACATCACCCTATACATCACCGTGAGCATCACAAAGTCAGCTTGTCCTGCCCCGCCCCACCCGGTTCATCAAGCAGGGCCACATTTAAATTCTCCCCCTTGAATAAGACACCTGGCTTTTTTTCAGCATCTCTCCCAGAGAAGGTCCACAGCCTCCATTTACAACATATTGAAGTGTTTAGTGACCCTCAAGGGATTTTTTTAAATCCCCCAAACATTAATGCTCAAATCCCCAAATAAATATTCCTTGCAACCTACGCCCAAGAGCATTGTGACAGACTGGCATTGTCTTACTTCAAGTGGGCCCAAGTTCGGTTCTACAGCTTCTTGGTTCTTTACGCCTCTGACACATTCTCCACCTTCCTCCCTTCTCTTCAAGTCCCTGCTCCCTCACACCGGTTGTGGATGGTGGCCCCCGTTCTGCTTAAAATTCTCAGGCACCTCAAGCTCTCATACTGATGTCTTCGCATTCACAACTCACTTCATCCACCCACTTGACTTTGCTCTCTGAAGACACGGCTTCTTGGCAGAAGCCAACCGCTCTCCTGCCTCTGTCCCCAGGACTCCAGCCATCATGTCAGTCGCCCTCTCCCATGGCCGCTTCCCTTCTGCTAGCGACGCATCTGGGGCCCTGTCACCCAGCAAGACTCAGGCTTCTCCAGTTGCCCCTCTCCGTGGCATCTGACTGCTCTCCTCTTAACCATCAAGCTTGAGAGGTGGTCTGCCCTTCCCAAAGGCTCCTCTCACACACATGCTCTATTCCTGGCTCACTCGCTCACTCCACAAATCCTCACTGTCCAGAATCTACCCTGGCCATTCTAACCAGACAGTTTCCCACCCGCCTAAGGACCTCGACACCTTCTAACCTCAGTAGAGCTCTTCCTGAACCTCATGACTTTCTCACCTTCTTGCTGTAATGCTTCACTACTGCGAAGGAAGACCTCAGTTTAAAGTCTGCTTTCTCGGGTGCTGCATTCCACTGAGTCTGTTCAAACTGGCAAAGTGGACAGAATTTGTATGAGCATTAAATGACACAATACTTCTAAAATGCCTCGCACGTCACTGGCTCTCTCTGCGTGATGGTACTATGTCTCTTTTTACCTCTCTTTTTCTCTTTGTCAGAGATACTGAGTATTCTGTTCTTCTGGTGACTGCTTGGTCTCCTCCATCACACCCTCTCACTGGTAGGTGCCTTCTTCAAACCCATGAAGCTCCATGGCTTCCAGCATGAACAACGTCCAGGCCTGCCTCCACCTCTCTCTGGCTTCCCTCCCTGCCCCCCTTCTCTAACTCCCGTCTGGATAACTTTCTTGGGAATCAGCAAGCACCAAAAACTTGAATTAAGAGTCTTTAAAAAGAAAATATAAAAATAAATTTGCTTTCTTTCCGGAGCTGATTTCTCCCTGATTTCCTCTTTGGCTCATGAAGCCTCCATCCTCCCCATCACACAGGTCCAAAGCTTCCATCAACTTCTTCCCCTCTTCGGCTAAGAGAACTCTTGCTAATTCTGGGCAGGTTTTGCCCCCACAATACCTGCATGTCTATTCCTTCTTTTCCCTCATGTGGCAGCGTTAGGTCTTCCAGATTTGGGATTTGATTCATTACAATGCCTTCTTAAGAGGTCTTCCTGCTTCTAGTGAGCACATTCCTATCCCTCCTCCATACTTCAATTAAAGAAATGCTATTAACTCGAAGCTTTGGCCAGGACACTCTTGTGCCTACCGTACCCTTCAAACCTCCAATACAGACCTGACTACATGAACTCATCATTCTCTTCTCCTAGAAAGTTTTGAAAACTGATAAAGAAAAAGTCAAGGAGGAAAAAAGAACAAGGAAACTACATCTTTGGTGAAACTAGGACACATATTCCAAAATATTTGTATATATAGGAGCTATGTGGGAGGAAGGGGCAACAGCTGAGAAAGAACCGGCAGTAACACTCCTCCAGAGCACCAACAAAAACCTCAGTCCTTTGTCTGGAACAGCTTGTCCAAGAACAAGAGAGAACGGGGTGGCAGCAGGCGCCCCTCCGGACCCCAGCTCAGTACTTGCAAGTAGAGAAGGTGGGCTGCACACAGGACTGCGCAGATAAGCCAGGCTTGCCGGAGGGAGTTTGTTTTGCAGAAGAAAAGCCTTCTGGTTGTGAATAACAACTAGCTTGGAATGCTACCCTGGGCCCATTATAACCCAACTCATTAAGTGATAAATAATAAAACAGGGATTAGCATAGACTGCATATGGAGATATTCTAAGAAAAAAATAGCAAAAGAGCAAAATGTATTAACAGAAGAAGAATAGTCTTTATAAAAGTGTTTCTGGAGAACAGATGAACACTGAGTACAGTGGGACCCCTCTCATTTTAGGGAGTCTGGTGGACGCCTGGATCTGCGTATCGTCACAAACCCCACACGCCCTGTTTCTTGCTATACTTACACACAAGTTCCTGTGACAAAGTTTAATTTATAAATTAGGCACAGTAGGAGATAACGATAAGTAATAATAAGATGAAATGGTTATAAAAATATATCGTGATGACCACTCTACTTTTGTGCTTACTCCATCGTGGATTCTGCACCGTGCTCGCCTTCCCCTTGTGACGACGTCCCCACACCTGTGTGAGGACAGCAAGTGAGGCAAAGACAGTCATTTATCGCACGGTTCAGCTCCGCCCTGCAGCCTGAGAGGCCGCAGCAGCACAAGCACATTTGGTCTTCATCCTCACAACTGCACAGACGGAAGAGTCATTCTCAGCATGCCTCTCAGCAACTCCAGCCTGTATTCTTTTCTTAGCCGAGTGGGGTGGTGTAACCTGTAATCCCAGGACTCGGGAGGCTGAAGCAGGAGTGATGCTTCACGTTCAGGGCCAGCCTGCACTACATAGCGAGACCCTGTCTTAAAACATACACACAGAAGATATTTTTTCTTTCCTTACTAAGTCTAAAACGTTCGCCTTTTCACTTAAAGGAAGCACTCGATGGCTTCCTTTTGGCGCATCTCAGCAGCACCACTTCTCTCGTGCTGGGGGGCATCACTCAGCCAACTGCAGGTCATTTGAACACAAGTGCTGTGAGGCCCCAGCGACAGTCGATCTGATAACCGAGATGGCTTTTACGTGAACAGCGGGCAGGTACCACATACAGCGTCAGCACCCTGGACAAAGAGAGGATTTATATCTTGGGCAGGTATGAAACTTAAAACTGTCAAATTGATTATGTCTGGAAATTTCCATTTAATATTTTTGGATCGAGACTGACCTCAAGTAACTAAAACTGCAGAAAATGAAACTATAGATAAGGAGAGACTACTGCAAATCATTTATCATGTAATTTAAATTTTGTAAATTTCAAGGAAGCACTCTATACAGAAATAGTTCAAAGTTGGAATACAAAATTCAGGTATGAGTAGGTAAGGAAGCAGGAGTAGATAAAACACGAACAACTTTGAGGAGTGAACAAGAAGGGAAAAGTAAAATCATCACAAAATTGCAGATAAAATGAGAACTAATGCAAGATCAATGGGTGAAAAACCCATTGTAGGACACAGAGGATGGAAAGGAGTAATGTAGACAAAAATGAAATATAGTGGAAATAAAGAGTTAGGTAGGATTAAACAGAAATCAAATGACAAAAAATAGAAATTCAACATAAGCGCATCTGGTATCTCCCAAGAGGAAAACCCAAATAATGGGGTGGAGCAAATATTTTAAAATATAATTATATAATTTAAAAATATAATGTAGGAACTTTTCATTTAGAAAATGTTAGCTTGATCTAGGTATTGAAAGGGCTACTTAGGCCTAGTAAAAGTAATGCAGAATCCTCATGCTCAGCTATATCCTAATAAAGTTACTCAACTTTAAAGAAAAATAAAGAACAATTGAGACACCAGACAAAATAATCACACCTCTTATGGGGAAGAAAATCAAGCTGACCTGGAATACTTTTACAGTATCACTCAATACTGGGAAACAACAGAAGAACAGATTTTGTGTTGAGCTAATGTCATTCAAATCTAAGATGACCGAAAACCAGTTCAGATGTGCTGGAATCCCGGCAATACTGTTCCCAAACATTCATCATGAAAAAACTACTACAGAACAATTCAACCTACCAAGCAGGCATTGTCAGCCAAAGGACTACCTGCTGCCATTGACACTAGAATATAATTTGTCTCTGAGAAAAAAAAAAAAGGCCATTTGAGTAACAGATGGAAACTTAAATGTTACTTGGCATAACAATGTAGAAATTAGAAATCAACTAAAGAAATTGAGAGATGAAAAATGAAGTTTGGAGGTAGAAATGGTTGGCTCTCTCACTATAACATCTAAACATTTTCCTTAATATAATCAAAAACTTTACTCAAGACCATAAATCAAAATACTGGTAGTAGAAATATAAACACATTTAACAGAATTAAGTAAAATACTAAAGATATAATCTTACACATTATCATTGAGCGGCTGCGGAGAGGAACAGGAGAGAAGGTACATACACTATTTCTATTCTCACTCTTTCTTGATTGTCTGACTACAACAGCATTTTTGAGAGCTCTGTGTTAGTTTTCTATTGCCACTACAACAAATAACTACAAACTTAGCAGCTTAAAGCAAAAAAAAATTTATTTTCTTACAGTTCTGGAGGTCAGAAGTTGAAAATTAAGATGTCAGTAAGGCTGAACTCCTTCTGGGGGCTCCAGGAAGAGCCACTTCCTTGCATTTCTGACTTCTAGAGGCTGCTGCCTTCCTGGCGTCAATCCCGCATCCGGCTGTCATTGTCTCCTACTGCTCTGATCCCCTGACTCAACTTTCTAAGGGCCCCGGTGACCGGATCATCAAGGACAATCTCCCCATCTCAAAATCCTTGACCGAATCACATCTCCAAATTTCCACCATCTTTTCCCAAGCTCTTATCACAGGGACCTTTGCGGGACACTCAACATCCAAACTGGAGCTCTTCTCTCTCTGCAGACTTTGCCCTGGCGGCCGCTCCCTCCTAGAAAATCTGTCTTTCCATGATTTAGGACACATGATCTTTGGTTCTCCTCCTACCTCTGCTTTTTTTCCTAATGACTTGTACTTTCATATTTTAGATATCACTGTTATTCGGTTGTCCATCCTTTGTCCTCTTTTTGTCACCTGCATGCTGATGTTTCTCGAATCTTCATCTTCACACCTGACTGCTTCACCACGCTGGACCTCAGCGCCCAAGGACGCACGGTGGGCACCTCCAACTCAGTGCAGTCGAGAATGAAATTTTAGCTAAGCATGGTGCACATGCCCATAATCCCAGCACTTGGGAGGCTGACGCAGCAGGATCACAAGCATGAGGCTAGGGTCAGAGTGAGACCCTTTCTCAAAAAAGGAAAAAGACGAAAGTTTGCTGTTCCCAAAAGGCTTAGTTTTATCTTCTATTTGTTGAATAATTTCTTGTGTTTCTGGGTCATTATGTACCCAGCTCCCAAACTGGAAGCTAAAGGGTCACTGTGCCTTCTCTTTCTCCCTTGCTCCCCACCTTAAATCCATCATCTAAGAGCATTAGTGATGCTCCCTAAATACCTCCCCATCCCAGGTCCCCTTCCCTTCTCATTATCCCTTTCCCAGAAGACCACAAAGCCATCCCAGCCACCCTTCCGCTTCCAGTCCCTCCTGCACACTGTGCTGCCAAAGTGATTTCCCGGATACACAAATCCAACTACACCCTTTCTGAGACAGTGTCTCAGTGGTCCCCCCAGGCCCTCGGGACAGAGGAAAATTCTTCCACATCACTCACGAGTCCTCTAACACTAGTTTCATCGGTCTGATTCTGTGCCCCATGCACAGAGTGCCACTGTCCTGCCATGAAGTTTTCAAATACACTCTGCTATTTCACTCCCCCACCTGCGTACACTGTGCCTTTCTTCATCTCATTTGTCCAAACCTTAGTGGTCATTATTTATGCATTTAGGTCTTCCCTGACCTCCTGTGAAAGAGAAACCATAATTGTTATGTCTGAGACCCACCTGCATTCATTCCCACATCAGCACATTTGCACTTGCTCTTCCTCCCCCAGAACCGCCCCCCACACACACACACGCTTCTTCACATGCTTATCTTTATCTAACCATGTAGGTCTCTGCAGAGCTGTTATTCTCAGGCAGGCCTCCTGTCCACTCATCCTACCAGGGCAGCTCCACCAATACCCTGGTCACTGTAATCACTGTCCTTATATCAGAAGGACCCTCCCCCAAGGTCCCAAGTCCCCACACTCGCGCCCGATCAGGCGCCTGCCCGGGAGGCAGTGCTGTGTGGATGGGTGTCCCGAGCCCAAGTCAGGACCCTGATGGAGTCCACATCCACCTCAGCCCTTCAGGGCGCGTCCCTGTCTCCCACATGAGGCCAACAAGCTGCCCCGAGAACTCAGCCACTTGTTCTTGGAGACTGTCCAGGGACCCCATCTCCAGCCCTCCCTTCAAGGGGTCACTGCCGCCAACTGGCACAACATCCACCATGAGTGCATACAAGACTGTGGAGCTCAGTGGTGCCGCCGCACTGATGTGTTTCCGTAGACGCCGTCGCACAGACTGAATGGCCCTACTCCATCCAGCTCTTATACAATCCGAACATACACTGTCTGCTAATTTATTTGTTTGCTCTCTGAGTGCTGACCAGCAAGAGTAGAATGTAGGCTCTGGGAAAAGGTTGAGCGTAGTGTCCTGTTCACCACCGGATGTCCAATGCCCAGACGGTTCTGGGGCAGAAAGGATTCAACAAATACTTCTTACTCAGGTAGATGAACTAGTGCTTGGGTGGCATACTACATTGCAGAGCTCTCTCCTCTAGACCGGAACCACTGGGGACAAAGCGTTCCCTCTCATCCGTGTGGTCCTCAGACTGGCGTAGCGCTGTCATATGAGAACATGGGAAATCAATACCTTTGAATACACAAATAGACGAATGAACACATGAGTGAGCAAACATATGAACAAATATTGTCTGCACTGTAGGATCTTAACCTTGTCATCTCATTAGGATCATCTGGGGGCTTTATAAAACTGCAGTACTGGGGACCCACACACTAGAATCTCCCAGGAACGGGCTGTCCCAGCCACGAGTGTATCAAAGCTCATTAGGAAGTGACAGTGTGTGGCATGGTTGATCAGCCATCCAGGCTTTCTCAGACCTGAGACATCTCCCAGGACGCAGGAAGCTCAGTGCTAAAACTGCAGCTGTCCTAGTGCACCACCCTGCACCAAATCAAACTGCCACTTTGGACCAGTTTTGAATGATATGTTTTCCATTTTTGAAAAGTCAAGACTCACTGGTCTTGATAGGTGTCATCACGGGAAGTGTCATAATTTGACATTTACCCAGCTACATCCAGGCCTGGAGCTCTCCCTGCCCCAGTCACTGCTTCCTGCTACGTGTTCTTGCTCAGACCTGAGCCGCGATGATTGACTTGGGTGGCACACAGATTTGTGACATACGAAGGGCAAAAGGAATGAATAAACCATCAGAGCACGTCAGTAAATACCAACGGATGAGCTCCAGAAGCAATGGGGAAGACGCATACACTGTTGGTGGGAATGTGAGTTAGTCCAGCCATCAGGAAAACAGTACAGAGCTTCCCCAAAAAAAACAGAAGAGAACTACTGTGGGCTCTGACAATCCCACTCCTAGGCATGTATCAGGGCCTCTCAGAGACACCTGCACTCCCGTGTTTACTGCAGCACTATTCACACTCGTCAGGATGTGGAATCAACCCAGATCTCCATCAGCAAATGAATGGATTTCAAAAATGTGGTCTATACACAACAGAATTCTCTTCATTAAAAAGAAGAATGAAACGGTGACGTTTACACCAACATGGATGAGCCTGGCAGAATTCACTGATGGAGTGAAATAAAGGAGGCACCAAACAAATGAATACTGCATGTTCTCACTTCGATGTAAAGGTTAAAGAGTTGATCTCACAGAAGAGGAGAGTAGAACAGTGGTCACCAGAGGTGAGCAAGGACACTGGGACAGAAGAGGTGAATGGGCACAGGAGGAACAACTTCTCGTGTGCTGTGGTGTGGTACAGTGACTATGGTCGACGACAATTAACTGCATTTCAAAACAGACAGTGGAGAGATTTTGAAAGTTCTCAACACTAACAAAGATAGATGTGTGAGGTGAGAGCTATACCAGCTACCCTGATCCGATCGCCACATTCTATCTGCATGCATCTATCTCCCATTAGACTGCTACAAATACGAACAATAGCTAGGTATCAACTGAAGTTCAAAAATATATTTTTAAAAGGGAAAAAAATGAAAGAAAGCGTTAAGTGCCACCTTCCCAAATGCAACTCACTTTAGCCTTTGACGGTAATGCGTTCCTATTTATCACTTGTGTATGCCAGTTACCCACATATGGGTTTGCAATCCCTGTTATATCCATAAAGATAAGTAATTTCTTTTGGGGGCGGTGCTGGGGCTCAAACTCAGGGCCTTTCGCTTGCAAGGCAAGTGCTCTACCACTGAGCTAAATCCCCAACCCCAAAGATAAATAATGTCTTAATGTAAAATTCCCTGAGTAAACTGAATTAATATCTGTCATTCTGAACACGGTCAATTTACTCCAAGTATGTAGTTCGTAAGCCCACCAGTGCGTGGACACCCAAATCAGAAGCCTCTGACCTCCCAGCTCCAAGGCCTTTGTCCTTCAAGGGCCGCCCTGGCCAGCAGCAGCCGCAGGAACTCAGCTCCACCTGGTGCTGCTGACTCCGAATGTCTGGAGGCAGGACGCGGGAATCCAGGCTCTCCAGTCCTCCAGGTTAGATGTACACGTACAAACTGGAGAAGTGCTCGTCTATCAAACGCTTTCCCTAACGCTTAATATCGCGAAGAGGCCAGAGCTCACGCCTGTAATCCCCGCACTCTGGGAGCTTGAGGCAGGAGGACAGCCAGTTCAGCAGGGCCTGGGCAACTTAGGGAACACGTTCTCAAAATGTAACATTTTTTTAAAAAGGATTAAGGATGTAACTCGGTGCAGAGCGTGCAGAGGCCTTGGATTCAGCCCCCCCCACCACACACACACACACACACACACACACACACACACACACACACAGACTCTGAAAAAGACGATAGAGGGGCCGGGGTAAGCAGGAAAGAGGCTCCCGGCATGGCAGTCCCCAGACTCTGGTGCACACTGGAAACTTCAGGAACAGTCCTAAGCGATGCGAGTTGCACACAGGGTGCAGCCCGAGCTCGGGGATGGGGTAAAGGTGATTCTTTTTTTTTTTAATTTTATTTTTTAACCAAGAACATGTATTGGTACATTGTCCATAT